>CAUYPK010055229.1:0-12009 GCA_963574355.1 Loris lydekkerianus
AAGGACCTCTATAAAGAAAATTATGAAATCCTCAAAAAGGAAACAGCAGAGGATATTAACAAATGGAAGAACATACCATGCTCATGGATGGGAAGAATCAACATTATAAAAATGTCTATACTTCCCAAAGCAATCTACCTATTCAATGCCATTCCTATTAAGATACCAACATCGTACTTTCAAGATTTGGAAAAAATGATTCTGCGTTTTGTATGGAACCAGAAAAAAACCCGTATAGCTAAGGCAGTTCTTATAACAAAAATAAAGCTGGGGGCATCAGCATACCAGACTTTAGTCTGTACTACAAAGCCATAGTGGTCAAGACAGCATGGTACTGGCACAAAAACAGAGACACAGACACTTGGAATCAAATAGAAAACCAAGAAATGAAACTAACATCTTACAATCACCTAATCTTTGATAAAACAAACAAGAACATACCATGGGGGAAAGACTACCTATTCAAAAAATGGTGTTGGAAGAACTGGATATCCACATGTAAAAGACTGAAACTGGACCCACACCTTTCCCCACTCACAAAAATTGATTCAAGATGGATAAAAGACTTAAATTTAAGGCATGAAACAATAAAAATCCTCAAAGAAAGCACAGGAAAAACACTGGAAGATATTGGCCTGGGGAAAGACTTCATGAAGAAGACTGCCATGGCAATTGCAACAATAAAAATAAACAAATGGGACTTCATTAAACTGAAAAGCTTCTGTACAGCTAAGGAGACAACAACCAAAGCAAAGAGACAACCTACACAATGCGAAAGGATATTTGCATATTTTGAATCAGACAAAAGCTTGATAACTAGGATCTATAGAGAACTCAAATTAATCCACATGAGAAAAGCCAACAAATATATCAATGGACAAGAGACATGAATAGAACCTTTTCTAAAGAAGACAGATGAATGGCTAACAAATACATGAAAAAATGTTCATCATCCCTATCTATCAGAGAAATGCAAATCAACATCACCCTGAGATACCATCTAACCCCAGCAAGAATGGCCCACATCACAAAATCTCAAAACTGCAGATACTGGCATGGATCTGGAGAGAAGGGAACACTTTTACACTGCTGGTGGGACTGCAAACTAGTACAACCTTTCTGAAAGGAAGTATGGAGAAACCTCAAAGCACTCAAGCTATACCTCCCATTTGATTCTGTAATCCCATTACTGGGCATCTACCCAAAAGGAAAAAAATCCTTTTATCATAAGGACATTTGTACTAGACTGTTTATCGCAGCTCAATTTACAATCGCCAAAATGTAAAAACAGCCTTAATGCCTACCAACCCAGGAATGGATTAATAAGCTGTGGTATATGTACACCATGGATTACTATTCAGCCATTTAAAAAAATGGAGCCTTTACATCCTTCATATTAACCTGGATGGAAATGGGAGACATTATTCTTTGTAAAGCATCACAAGAATGGAGAAGCATGAATCCTATGTACCCAATTTTGATATAAGGACAATTAATGACAATTAAGGTCACGGTGGGGATGGGGGAAGGGGAGAGCAGAGAGAGAAAGGAGGAGGGAGGGGTTGCAAAAGGAAGAGCAGAGAGAGGGAAGGGGGGAGGGGTGTGGGGCCTTGGTGTGCGCCACACCTTTTGGGGGTAAGACATGATCGCAAGAGGGACTTTACCTAACGAATGCAATCAGTGTAACCTGGCTTATTGTACTCTCAATTAATCCCCAACAATTAAAAAAAAAAAAAACTCACTCCTCCAGTCAAAAGCATTGCTTTACATTTAATTCCTTCCATAGTCATCTGTACTTACAGTCAAACTTTTCTCTCTTAATTTTTTTGAGCCCACTCCAGGCTCTTAACTTTTTTCTCCATAGAAATTACTCAAAAATGTCACTCAATTACCTTCCTGTTGCTAAATCCCACATCAATTCTCAACCCTCACATCTTAACTGACTTATTAGCAGGATATGACTCAGTCCACTCCGCCCCTCACCTGTACACAGCTCCTCACTAATCTCATTACTCTGAGAACTAGAGTAACCATAATTCTAGCCACCTGCAATTCTGCTATCTGGGTGCCTACAATTACCAAATTAACAAGCCCTTGTTAGAGCCCAGAGTGTGCCAGGTGTCACATGCTAGAGATAAGAAAATGCCTAAAACTCAGGCCCTAACTAACTTCTCTAGTAACATTCAAAAGGTTGAGGAGTGCTCCGATGAGAAAGACGCACACAGCACACACGATCAAAGTGCAGGCCAAACACTCAGCATCACCTACGTCTTCACAATATTTTGTTTTCCTTTCTCTAAACAGACAAAAATAGGAGAACCTCGACATTTAATGGACAATTTGAGATTCATCTGAATGAATAAAAAACCACATAGGATCTAATCTTCCAAGAAGACTTGAGGACACAGCAAAGTCCAGAAGTATGAAGACTGGCATAGATGCCCCTCTATAAACCTTTATTTGTGTAAGGCATTATGTAAACCACAGACTCAGAAACACGTCCCTCATTGCAAATCCATTCCTCTGTGTGAGCACTCCCGTGGCATCGAGCTTCCATTATCACCCCTCATGTGCAACCTGATAGTTTCTTCTTCATGTCTGGTTGTCTCTTGTCAGCAATACCCTGCCTGAGTATCTTCTTCCTTCTATACAAATTTCTTCTTGCCTTGCTTCACATGTGTTCAAAGAAAAGGCTCAAAGAACTGATTCTAACTCAGCTTTCATCAGTCCATAGTTCTCCTAATAAGAGTGCAAGCAAAAGCATGTTTTTCTACTTCCTCTTGATGGAGTTAATTAATAGGTGAACAAGTAACTGGAGAGTGAAATATTAACTATGACACTAAGTCCAATAGCTAATGATGGAATACAATTCACAACAGAATTGATACCATGAGAACACTAACTTCTTATTTCTTCAACTGAGAAGATACAATATAAAAACTTGGATATTTTTCCTTTTGTTTTGAAGATTTTTTTAAATTCTGGTTCAATTGCTAAAATATATTTTCACTGCCAAATTCAAATAAACTACAGCATATTTGAAATCACTCCATCTGTAACATACAGTCAGAAACCACATACTCCTTTGCATCTGGAGCACTGGCAGAATGCAATGAAGCTTCACTATATACTAAAGGATTAGGGAACACACACTCGGAAACTGCTATACTTCAAGTTCTGAAACTGGCTAACTACCACAATCCTCATGAAAAGAGCACAGGCTAGGCTGGGCATGTGGCTCATGCCTGTAATCCTAGCACTCTAGGAGGCCCAGGCAGGTAGACTGCCTGAGCTCTCAGGTTTGAGACCAGCCTGAGCCAGAGTGAGACCTCGTCTCTAAAAATAGCCAGGCATTGTGGCAGGTGCCTATAGTCCCAGCTACTTGGAAGGCTAAGGCAAGAGAATCGCTTGAGCTCAAAAGGTTGAGGTTGCTGTGAGCTATGAGGCTTCAGCACTCTACCAAGGGCGACAAAATAAAACTGTCTCAAAAAAAAAAGAAAGAAAAAAAGAAAAGAAAAGAGCACAAGTTTGAAGATGATCTAAAGCTAACACTTTGGCTTGCTTGCCAAAGGACCAGAAAAGTTCTCATTAATTTCACATGCACTCTTTTTTAGTCAACTATTTCTCTAGACCAGATGTCCTCAAACTGTGGCACACGGGCCACATGAGGCAGTGTGATTGTATTTGTTCCCGTTTTGGTTTTTTACTTCAAAATGAGATATGTGCAGTGTGCATAGGAATTTGTTCATATTTTTTTTTAAACTATAGTCTGGCCCTCCAACGGTCTGAGGGACAGTGAATTGGCCCCCTGTTTAAAAACTTTGAGGACGCCTGCTCTAGACTGAGCTAAATTGGTAAGATAGATGCAAATATTTGAAAAAGAGGACTTTTTTTTCCCTTCAAATCCAATAAAGAGAAGAGAAGAGAAAAGGGTTACTTGACAATTATAAATCAATTAGCCAAATATCTGGTACCAGCAAGAGGAGTATACTCTTCTTCAGTCACTAGCCAGGCATCCCGGGCAGCCACAGAGCTGGTCCCTATTGCAGCACTGGTAATGGCTTCACCGATGGTGAACTGAAGTTCTATCTGCTTGGCCTGCAGCAAAAGAATCAAAAACCACAAATGAGAAAAACATTTCCCCCAAACATACATTTCTACATCCTAATAGTTTGTCTCTGAGCACGCTTTGCTTTCACTCTTTTGCCCAGTTTGCTTTCAGAGATGTTCAAAAGTGGAGTAGGGTGAGGGAATGGAGACTGTACAGATAACCTGAAGATCTTTTACCAAGTCTGTGCTATCCTCCTCATCCTCAGGAGAGAATCACCAAAACTGTTTATGAGTGTTTCTTCCACTTTAAAAATACTGAATTAAAGATCCAGAGGTCTGAATTCTACAATCAGCTCTTGCTCTCAGCTGCCTCAGCCGTAGCCTCAACTCTCCTCTCACCTCCCTCCCCATCCTTTAAGGCAGGCGTCCTCAAACTGCAGCCCACGGGGCACATGAAGCCGTGTGAATTGTATTTGTTCCCGTTTTGTTTTTTGCTTCAAAATAAGATATGTGCAGTGTGTATAGGAATTTGTTCATAGTTTTTCTTTTTTAAACTATAGTCCGGCCCTCCAACGGTCTGAGGGACAGTGAATTGGCCCCCTGTTTAAAAAGTTTGAGGACGCCTGCTTTAAGGCTTAGCAACAAACTTACCTTTAAAAAACCTGCACAACTCTCCCTGGCAGAAACACACCCTCCTTTGTAAACCCTACTGACTTCCTCACAGATGACTCTCCATTCAGCCATGTATTTACTGAGGTCCTACCATTACCAATCACACTGCTAGGCACTTGTTTTATAACAGTGGGCTAAAAAACTGCCCTCAGTCTTGTAGACAATTGGAAATTGACAAATGTTGTGAAAAATAATGAAGAGTCATGGTAGCAGAAATAACTGAAAGATCTACTGTAGTTCGACAGGTCTAGAAGGCTTCTCAAAGAGCCCAGCAACAGTACAAGAAGTAAGTATGGGGCTTTCAAAACCTCAGTGCAGAGAGGGCCAAAAAGGCTAATACACAACAATGTGAGCATTGGTCAAGAATCAGAGCCAGACTGGGCTGGGCTGACACACGTAGCACAGTACATCAGCATCTGCCTACTTCTCCACTACGCTGGGTATCTAGAGGACAGAGCAACTGGTATACCAACACCCACTCCCACATCTGGCTGATGGGATAGGTTCCCTTTCTATCCCTACAACACCGTGCTTTACTCAAAAAATTATAAAAGAAGGTCTTTCCTTCAGAGGAGATTTAGTCAACACTATGCCTAACACAATGATAAGCCCTAAGTTAGCACTCAAAATTAAGTTTGTGATGAATGAATAAATCAATAGAAGCTTAATTTAAAAAATCTAACAGCACACAAACTGCACCTAAAAATGCATTTTGCTTGAATAACTAACAATCAGGTAGCAATGTAAATACCTCCACAGAATCCATCAGACCTTGCAAGAGGAGTTTCTGGTGAGGAAAATCTCCATCCCCAACTGGAAAATACCCCAGTGTTTGTATTGCTCGTTCTTTCATCTGAAGGAATACAGAATTTTTTCTTTTAAGCAAAATATACAACAACTTTACCCCAGAAGAGTGTTTTCAAAATGAGAAGACAGAGAGGGACATTCTAATGGACCAATGCCTAAGCTCTCATAAAAACATCCGATTTCACAGGAGTATGTCTGTAAGCCACTGGAGGCAAAAATACATAAAACTGAATCCACTGGCTCGGTGCCGTAGCACAGCGGTTATTACAGCGCCAGCCTGGCAGGTTTGAACCCGGCCTGGGCCTGCTAAACAACAATGACAACTGCAACAAAAAATAGCCAGGCACTGTGGCAGGCGCCTGAAGTCCCACCTACTTGGGAGGCTGAGGCAAAAGAATCACTTAATGGTGGTGCCTGTAGCTCAAGAGCTAAGCCCAGGAGTTGGAGGTTGCTGTGAGCTATAATGCCATAGCACTCTACCCAGGGCAATAGCTTGAGGCTCTGTCTCAAAAAAAAAAAACAAAACAAAAACCCAGAATCGCTTAAGCCCAAGAGTTTGAGATTGCTGTGAGTGGTGACAAGGGCAACATAGTGAGACTCTGTCTCAAAAAAATAAAAATAAAAATAAAACTGAATCCACTGAGAATCCACAGCTGCAAAGAACAGAGAAAAAAGCCTGTATCTAGGCTGAATTTTGCAACTGAAGAGCTAGGGCCCAATAACATCTTGACCATTGCAGGAGCCTTTACAGTTGTGTGACCTTAGGCAAGTTTCTTCACCTCTTTGTGACTCTGTTTCTTTGTGTTATCTCATACAGAGATGACAACTGTGCCTACTTCACTAGTTCTTCCTGAAGATCAATTAATTAATGCATGAAAAGTACTTAATATACTCCCTGGCACATTATTGCTTGCCAATGATTGGCAATGATTAGTTAACAATAACTACTAAAAACTACACTGTGTGATCTTCTCAAAAAGTTTTAAACAGTTGCTAGAGCAAGAATAAAATTATCATGTTGATTAAACTTGTAGTATACTTCCGCTCATTAAATCACCATATACCTCAACATTAAGGTGCTTTTTATCACAACAAATATATTTTAAAATCTATGAAAATATTTAAGTAAAAAGAAAGAACATAAATATCTTCTCCCTCAGATTATGCACACTGTTTGCTGATTCCCATACTTATTAAAACTCAACTAGTGGGGGGAGGTGGGCGGAGGGAGGGTGAGTGGTGGGATTACACCTGCAGTGCATCTTACAAGGGTATATGTGAAACTTAGTAAATGTAGAATGTAAATGTCTTAACACGATAACTAAGAAAATGCCAGGAAGGCTATGTTAACCAGTGTGATGAAAATGTGCCAAACGGTCTATGAAACTAGTGTATGGTGCCCCATGATCGCATTAATGTACACAGCTATGATTTAATAATTTAAAAAAAAAAGAACTAGGAAAAAAAAAAAGCTAATGTAAAAGCATTTGGGAATAAAAGTAGTAGAAATTCTTAAAAAAAAAAAAACAACTCAATTAGTTTTAGGAGGTTATGATTTAGATTTGGTCTAAAATTACAAAAAATGTAAAACTAGTAGCATTTTATTACTCACATTTACATGACAAAAAAGACTTCCTGATGAACTTAATACTTCACTGAGATCTTAATAAAGGCCTAAATTAGAATAACTGGTTCAAAAGATGCACACATGAAGGTTACACAGAAACCATCCCTAACTTAAAAGTAAACATTTAGATGTTCCTCTATAACAGCGGCTCTCAATCTGTGAGTCATGACCCACAGGAACTGTATTAAAGGGTCACAGCATCAGGAAGGTTGAGAACCACTGCTGTATAATGTAATCACTTTTGCCATTAAATCCTTCTTTCAATTGCAATGCCATCTATCCTCATTATAATTTGGTTTTGCTCATTTATGAACAGAAAGACAGAAATCCAGAAAGGAAGAAAGAAAAAAACTTGCCTTATTTGTTTCTTTACTGGAAGGTATTCTATTTAGTAAACTTTCTACCAGATGCAATTTGGAAAAGCCAGATCCCTCACTTGGGATTGGGAGAGGACCATTTCTTCCAATTTCACCCAGGGCCGTACAGGCAGCAATTGCCAGGAGGGGAGATGTACTATCCAAAAATGAGCCTGTAAGCACATTTAAATGAAACAGAGAATAATATACAACTATCCTCAGGATCCAAAGCAACCAGCAATGCACTCGAGATTTTTTTCAAAGAAAGCAAAATTAAAGAGTGTACAATATCTTCAGTTGACAATTTGTTAACATTGATCCAGTTAAGAGACACCATGCAAGAGAGCAGTATAACAGAATCATTCCTGTTATGTTATGTGAAAGCATGTAGAAAAAAATATACAGAAAAAAAACAAGAGTTTATTCAGCATCAACTAAGTTTTTGTGGGAAAACGGTGTGCTTTAAAGTGAAATGGTGTAAAAAGAAATTAAAATGCCATATTAAAACTTAACATAATTCAAAATTGCAATAGCCAAGTCAGCATAAAGAAATTTATTACCTATTGTTTCTGTGGCCCTCTGGATGAGTTCCTCTTGTTCAGGCAGGAAATCAGCATTTCTCTCCAGGTCTTGCTGCTCCACAATTCTCATTTTCTTTTTAGCCAAATACCTTCCCACTGTGAATCCCAATGCAAGCAGGGATCCATGCTGTATCTCTGGGCTCTAAATATAACAACAAAATAGCATATGTCTCTGGCTGTTTCTCATATGCACAGAACAGACTGAAATAACTGTGTGTTTATTAGAATCGCCTCTCCAATAAAACATAAAGCCTAAATATAAAGTGAGCACCTGAGTTTCCACTGGATGACAATGAACCAAGCTTAAGAAACAATGGAAACTTGAGTTTCTAATAGAGAATTTTGATAAGTTAAACTGAGTCTTGATTCATTTCAAGATTGACATTCCCTAATCCCATGCCCACTTCTGCCCTGGGTGAGGAGACTCTTACATGTTCTCACAGCACCCACCCTTTCTTCTAGCTTACAGCACTTACGTAACTACAGTATATAATTTTCAAGCACAATTTCTCCCTACTGCCAATAAAACACAATGAATAGATCCTATTTTCTAACTGCTAAAACCTCTAAACACAGGGTAGCTAATAAACTATTTGAAAGTAAAGTTTGTTTTTCACAGGCACAATGGTAAGGCAGTAGTAGATGCGGAAGAAAAAAGGAGAAAATATTTCGCCCGTCAGTATTAACCAGGCCCAGCCCTCCCTAGACGGGATAGGCCGTGTTCAGGGTGGTTTGGCTGCAGGCTCTGAGCGCCATGTAGTACCAGTGCCACATATATTCCTAACACCTAAAATGGTGCTGAGGCACAGCACTCGTATTTGTTAAATGAACTGAGTCAATGTACTACCCTCTCCATTTAATTTTTACATTCATAAAAGCAAGAAAATTACAAATTCATCTTACAAATGAGAACATAAAAACTAAAAATAGGCTAAATTCCTTTGTACAACCCTATCGTTCACCAAAAAAATGAAGACAAAACTCGTAACATACATGATTATCTTTTGTAGTCTTTATAAGTTGTTCTATCATTGACTTCAACTCATTTCCCGACACTGTTGACACCACCACAGAATAAAACAATGCTGCCAGTTCACGCATTTCTTCTTTACTGCTGTTCATCAGACTCTGAGTGGTAAAGAAAAATAAACACATACATGATATATAACCATCTTCCTGTTGACAGTATCTAACATTTAAAATTAAAAGAACATGACTAGGCACTGTAGCTCACACCTGTAATCCTAGCACTCTGGGAGGCCAAGGCAGGTGGATTGCTTGAACTCAGAAGTCTGAGACCAGCCTGAGTAAGAACAAGACCACATCTGTGCTAAAAATAAAATAAAAATTAAAAAAATAGAAAAACTAGCCAGGCATCATGGTAGCCTGTAGTCCCAGCTACTCAGGAGGCTAAGGCAGGAGGATCACTCAAGCCCAAGAGTTTGAGGTTGCTGTGAGCTATGATGCCACAGGACTCTACCCAGGACAACAGAATGAGACTCTGTCTAAAAAAAAAAAAAAAAATTATACATTATAGGGAAGTGCCTATGGCTCAAAAGAGTAGGGCGCTAGCCCCATATACTGGAGGTGGCAGGTTCAAACATGGCCCTGACAAAAAAAAAAAAGAATTATACATTATAATGTTCAATCTATATGGCATCCATAAGGAAAAATATAAGCTATTATTTCTAAACAAAATGAAAGCTGAATTAAATACCAAAATCTTAGGTACATTTTCACTTAAAGTTACACAGTAGCAAAGACTGATGATCTAAATAAAACAGAGACTAGTAATTTTTTCTGTAAAGAGCCAAACAGGCACTGCAGGCCATTTGATCTCTATTGCAACGGCTCCAGTCTGCCACTGCAGTGCAATAGCAACAATGGACAATATATGCAGAATGGGTATGGCTATGTTCCAATAAAACAATGTGGACACTATACTTCTCGCATGTCATAAAGCACTACTTGTCTTTTGATGTTTTTTCAAACATTTAAAAACACAGAAACCATTCTAAGCTTCCAGGACACACAAAAACAGGAGGCACGCCACATTTGGGCCTAGGAACATAATATAACAACCCCTGATCTAAAAGATCAAAGCTCAAAAACTACAAAATCATGTTCAAATTAGCAAATTTTCATAAACAATAAAAAACATTTTTAAAGTAGAAACAATTTCATGAGATGAGATTTTCGAGAAAAGTGTAAAACTTGTACCTCTTGGTAAATTGCATAAGTCATATTTTCACACTCAAAAGATAAGATGTGTACATTTTACCATAATTCAAGCTCCCATTTTCTGAAATGAACTACACTATGCAGCACAAGAGCTACACAAAACTGAATGGGCCATACTTGTACTCATGAAAGTATTCACTGTTTATTTGAAATTCAAATTTAACAAAGTATCTTGTACTTTGATTTGCTAAACCTGGCAACTCTTTTGGTGTGACCATGGGATACACCACCTCATATTTGGCTAGTTGGAAATGTAAACCGGTACCACCCACGTGAAAGGTGTGGTGACACCCTTCAGGGCTGGTGGGTTCAAACCCTGCCTAAGCCTGCTAAACAAAAAAAAAAAAAAAAAACAGCCAGGCATTGCGGTGGCTAAAGAATCACTTGAGAGCCCAAGAGTTTGAAGGTGCTGTGAGCTTTGATGCTACAGCACTCTACCGAGGGTGACAAAGTGAGACTCTGTCTCAATAAAAAAAAAAATTACAAAAACACATGTGCCTCTGACTCAGTAATCACACTTCTAGGAGTCCACCTAAAAAGCATATTTTACCTATACAGAAAATGATGGATTGCCCATTGCAGCAGAATGGAAGCACCCTAGTGACCATCAATGAAGGCACAGTGCATTCATACAAGGGAAAGTGATGAAACTGTTAAAGAGGAGGCTCTCTCCACAGTTATAAAGGAATAGCTCCTAGTTCTACAGTTAAGTGAAAGAAAGTACAAAATAGTGTTAGTATGCTAGTATTTGTGTAAAAGAAGGGAGAAAAATTTTAAATGCATATTTTGCATGTATATATAGAAGCAAACTGTAGAAGGTACGTCATAAATCAGTGAAGTGATAACTTCTGCATGTTTGTCAGAGGTGAGGCGGAAGGGCAAAAAGTCGGGGAGATTTGGATAAGTGGGAGATGGTGTGTAGAGAGGAGACATTTTATATCTTTTATCTAAACCATACAAATCTATCACTTACTTTTTAAAAAAACTTCCAAAACAAAAAAAAGAATTTTTTTACTCATATGACTGTGAATTCATCTCCCACTCTAACGAGATGGGTCAATGAGATATACACGTACTGACCTACACAATTCCCAGTAAATGTCTGGAGAGGAGAGAGTTCTCAAAATAACTTAAAGGCAGAAAAGGTCCATAGGAACATTGGTAGGAAAAAGAAATAGGAGGGTTAAGGTATGAAATACACAGATTCAAAGAAAAATATACATGCACAAGACATACCTTTATCCATTCTGTTTTGTCTACAAATTTGGTAGCCAGTTTTTCTGGATACACCGACACGGCTTCTAACAGACAGTACATAACTGGCAAGCCTAAACAAGAACACAGAACAACTTGAAATCTCAAGAAAAGCAATGAACATACAGGAATCACTAAAACCCTTGCAGGGATGTCCACCTGCGGCCTGTGGGCTGCATGTGGGTTATGTGAGGACTTTTTTGACCTTTTTTGACTCATCATTTTTCATTAGTGTTTGTGTATTTAATATGTGGCCCAAAACAACTTTTTCTGCCAGTGTGGTCCAGAGAAGCCAAAAGGTTGAACACCCCTTCAAGGATACTGTTTTAGCACACATTTCCTCAGTTCTACCAAAAAAAAAAAAAAAAAAAAAAAAAAAATACCCAAAAAATTTATTTAAAACCTCAATAAAGTATAAATT
>CAUYPK010055232.1:0-20564 GCA_963574355.1 Loris lydekkerianus
TGAAATAATCTCATCAAACTAGCCTTCATGACATTTTCTTAGTTATTGCATGTAGACATTTATATTCTGCCTTTAGTAAGTTTCGCCTGTACCCATTCTAAGATGCACCGTAGGTGTGGCCCCACCCATTACCCTCCCTCCCCCCTAACCTCTCCCCTTCCTTCCCCTTCCTTGGCCCTTTCCTCCTAGTCTTGTGCTATAGTTGGGTTATAGCCTTCATGTGAAAGCTATAATTTAGCTTCATAGTAGGGCTGAGTACATTGGATACTTTTTCTTCCATTCCTGAGATACTTTGCTAAGAAGAGTATCTTCCAGCTCCATCCATGTAAACATGTTTTATATTCAATTCCAAATGTCTATGTCTCTATTTTTGTGCCAGTACCATGCTGTATTGACCACTATGGCTTTGTAATACAGCCTAAAATCTGGTATGGTGATGCTCCTGGCTTTATTTTTATTACTAAGAACTGCCTTAGCTATATGGGTTTTTTTCTGGTTCCATACAAAACGCAGAATCATTTTTTCCAAATCTTGAAAATACAATGTTTGTATTTAATAGGAATGGGATTGAATAGGTAGATTCCTTTGGAAGCATAGACTTTTTAACAATGTTGATTCTTCCCAGCCATGAGCATGATATGTTCTTCCATTTGTTAATATCCTCTGCTATTTCCTTTCTGAGGGTTTCATAATTTTCTTTATAGAGGTCCTTCAACTCCTTTGTTAGGTATTTTCATAGGTATTTCATTTTCTTTGACCCTATGGTGAAGGGAGTTGTGTCTTTAATTAGTCTCTCATTTTGACTGTTATTGGCATGTACAAAGGCAAATGATTTGTGGACATTGATTTTATATCCTGAGACATTACTGTATTTTTTGATGACTTCTAGGAGTCTTGTGGTTGAATCTTTGGGGTTCTCAAAGATCATGTCATCAGCAAAGAGGATGAGTTTGACCTCCTCTGCTCCTATTTGGATTCCATTTATTTCCTTGTCTTACCTAATTGTATTGGCTAGAACTTCCAGCACTGTGTTCAAAAATAATGGTGACAGAGGACAACCTTGTCTGGTTCCAGTTCTAAGAGGAAAAGCTTTCAGCTTTACTCCATTCAATAAAGTATTTGCTGTGGGTTTGTCATAGATAGCTTCAATCAGTTTAAGAAATGTACCACCTATGCCTATACTCTTCAGTGTTCTAATTAGAAAAGGCCGTTGTATCGATGCTTTTTATGCATCTATTGTATCAAATGCTTTATATGCATCTATTGAGAGGATCATATGGTCTTTATTTTTACTTTTGTTAAATAGTGAATATTTAACTATTTAATATTTAAATAATGGTGAATAACGTTTATGGACTTGCATATATTAAACCAGCCTTGCATCCCTGTGATGAAACCTCTCAAAGTAGTTTTGATTTGCATTTCTCTGATGATTAAGGATGATGAGCTTTTTTTCATGTGTTTGTAGATCGTGCGTCTGTCTTCTTTAGAGAAGTTCCTCTTCAAGTCCCTTGCCCACCCTGAGATGGGGTCACGTGTTCTTTTCTTGCTAATACGTTTGAATTCTCAGTCTGCCTTTTAAGGTGCATAATGAGTTATATTTATTGCTTATCGTTTACCCCTCCTAGGGCTAGGAAGGAGCCCTGGTAGGGAAGGGAATACCTGCACATATAGCTCTCTGATGTTTCCCAAGTGCCTGAAACAGTTTTGTCCCACAGGAAGCTCTCCATAAATGTTTGCCGAATGAATGAACGAGCCTGTCCCTCTCAATCAACCTTATTGGAATTTCAATCCCACTCCTGCCACCAACCCATTGTGAAAACTGTGGGCAAGTCATCTTGCTTCTTGGAACCTCTGCTTCTTCATCTGTAAAAATGGGATAATAGAGGTACCCACTCCACAGGGATTTTTTTTTTTTTTTTTGGAGAAAACAAGCTAATGTTTGCAAAGCACTTAGTAGCAACCTAGAACAAAGCTGGTGTCAATAAATACTAACTGTTGCTGTTGATAATGTTGTTAGTGTCTTGGGCTCTCCTTGCTTTGGGTTGCTGCTAGGATTCTGATCAGACTTAAAGACAAAGCCAAGACTCCAGGTGTCCAGGGAAACGTAATGTACAGATGTCTTTCATCAGCAGAGGTCAAGTTTTGGCTAATGGGGATAGAGATCTGCTTAGAAGCCTTTGACTGCAATCTTTGCCTTGGGAAAGCTCAGTGTGCACCTGTGTGTGCACATGTGTCCTACACGCTTGCATGGAGTTAGTGAAGCTACACTCAGAGCTGTGCATTTCTAAAGGAGAGCCCATCCCAGGCATTAGGTCCATGTAGGAAGCAGCCCTTAGTGGGGCCTGGAGAGGTTAGAAGATTCATCTTCCCTTCCCACCTTCTGCTCACACTGAATGTCTTACATGGAATTCTTCCCTACTGCTCTCCTGGACAAATTGCTCCCCAGTCTCCAGTAACCTTCCTGTGGTCAAATCCAGTGGACGCTTACATTAGCAGTCTCCAACCTTTTTGGCACCAGGGACTGGTTTCATGGAAGGCAGTTTTTCCAGGGATCAGGGTGAGGGGATGGTTTCAGGATGTTCCAGGTGCATGACAGCTCCACCTCTGATCATTGGGCATTAGATTCTCACAAGGAGCATGCAACCTAGACCCTTCCCAGGCACAGTTTATAGTGGGGTTCGTTCTCCTGTGAGGATCTAATGCTGCCCCTGATCTGACAAGAAGTAGAGCTCAGGCAGAGATGCAAGTGACGGGGCATGGCCGTAAATACAGCTGGCGCTTCCCTTGCTCACCTCCGGTTCCCCTCCTGCTGTGCAGCCTTGGCACTGGGACTGCGGTACTGACCTTCGTTCTCCACCTTTACTTCCCTAATCTTGGGTGTGATGGATATCATGGTGCAGCCGCCAGCTTTCCCCCGAAGGGACTCATGGAGGTGCTCAGTGGCCAACAGCATTCAGCCAAATCGCCTTTGGCCAAATGGAACTTTCCCTCCCAAGGGTTAGGCCCCTGGAGGCAGTTAGAATTCAATGACTAACTGATTACTCTTGCCTCATTTTGGGACATCTCTAAAGGGTATAGCTGCTCTAGAGCTTTGCACCAGATTGCCTGAGGCCCCTGTTGCCAATACAGCAGAATTCAATGTCTCTGTCTGCCCATTCCTGTTTCCCTCCCTCTGTCACTGGTGCTGCTCCTGAGATCATTCTCCAGTATGTTGTCTGCACATGGTTCTCCATCTTTGATCTGTTTCTCGGGCAGACCTGACCTACTACTACACTTGGTGCTATAAACAAGGAAACAGACTCTCACCTGGGATTTTGGAGCTGGACTCCAGCTCCACCCTCCAGGGACAGCTGGTAATGAGAACCCCACCACTGGTGGTGGGTGGAGGTCCTGATGGCCCCAGGCATGCTCTAACAGTGCCATTGTGAAAGCTTATACAGGCAGGGAAGTGGGATGGGATACTCTGGAAAAGGACTGCACTTCACTTCGGGGTTTTCTTTCAGGCATTTGAAAGGCTCTGAGGAAGTAGTAATTACACAAAGTCTAATTGCTGGGGGCAATCAATGCATTGGAAAAAGACAACGAGAGGCTGAGGGTGATTAATCACAGATTTAAGGTGAAATGTGAAAGCTGGAGGGCCTCCTCGCCATCAGATAAAGAGACTTTCTCTTACAGCTGGAGGGCAGAAAAAACCTGGTGTTTTGTTCAGGACTGAATTATAAGGGTAGCAGATTTCCAACAAAAATTGAATTCTCAATACAGCAAGTCAGCTAGGCTTTGATTGGTCAGGGCTTGGTTGGGGGCTCTGATATTTTGGGCAGGGACATTGGGATTGATTCCCTTGAATACCTTGAAACCCTGGGTCACCCTGAGCCCTCTGAGGCAGGAGAGTGTCCTGTGCCTCCCTGTTAAAGACTGGAAGTTTCCAGGCTGGGAGATGACGCAATGGCTTTTCTCTCGAAGATGCCATGTGACACGCACCCTCTCACCCTCCTGCCCCAGAGTGGTCTCCCACTGCCCCATCTTGCCACCAGACCAATAACCTGCATCAGGTTGCAGCATGGCCCTCCTGCTGAGGGAGGGACTGAGCCAGTGTCACCAGCGGGAGCTGGGAGTTCAACTTCATTCCTCTCACATCACTGACAAGCTCCCCCCGCACCTCTAGTCTTACTCTCTGCCTTCCATGTTTCTGTCAGGGGAACCTGGAGACCTCACCAGTCTCTGCCATGCTCAGGACTCTTCAGTGGCTCCTTATTGCCTCAGGATGAAATTACAGTTTTTCTGCTCAGGATGGCTTCATTTCTCAGCCCTGTTTCCATGTCTCCTTTTTGTGTTTGCCACGTGTGTTCCCCGTGTCGGTGCCTTTCCTGGAAACCGTCTCTCCTTCCTCACTCCATCAGGCGCTGTCCTGTCTCAGCTCAAGGACCACTGGATCACCTCCTGCAGGACACTGTGTTCTCTTCAGGGATGGCACCTCTCTCCTCAGCTTCTGGGAATACAGGCTGCTGAGGCCTCCCAGTTGTGTCTCTGCATGGGGCTGTCTGCAGCCAGACCGGGTGTGATGCCCCCTCCTGAGACCAACCCACAGCTAATGCTGGCTAAGAAGGGAATTTGAAGCCTGGCCCCCTTGCCTCAGTTTGGGACAACCCTGAGTTTCCTTTCCACTTTCAGAGCTTCTCAAGCATTGGTGGAGATCTGGGTTGCTGCCATATTGCTGTCCAGCCCTAGCTTCCTCACTTATTTGATTTTATTTTATTTTTTGCAGTTTTTGGCCAGGGCCGGGTTTGAACCCGCCACCTCTGGCATATGGGGCCGGCACCCCACTCCTTTGAGCCACAGGCGCCGCCCACTTTCTCACTTCTTTATCAGTATATCTCTCCAGAGCACTCTCCTACCCCAATATACTTCAAAACAAACTCTGCTCTGAGTCTGTTTGTAGAGTACTTTTTTTTTTTTTTTTTGAGACAGAGTCTCACTATGTCACCCTTGGTAGAGTGCTGTGATGTCACAGCTCACAGCAATCTGCAGCTCTTAGGCTTAGGTGATTCTCTTGCCTCAGCTTCCCAAGTAGCTGGAACTACAGGTGCCTGCCACAATGCCCGGCTATTTTTTGGTTGCAGTTGTTTAGCTATTGTTTAGCTGTCCCGGGCCAGGTATATGTGGCTGGTGCCATAACCACTGTGCTATGGGCACTGAGCCAGACTGAAACACCTTTTATTCTTAGATCTTAGAATATTAAGTATTCTTAGATCGTCTTTCTCTGGGCTCCCTCAGAACCTTGCATATGTAGTTGATACTGTGGGTTTTCAGTTGTCTGTTGCTGTGTAACAAACACCATCCCCAAGCTTCATGATTTAAAATAAGGATAGATTTCCCCCTCCTGATCTTATGGCTAACTGGGCTGAACTGAACAGTTTCTTCACCCTTTGGAGTAGTTTAGGTCACTCGTGTGGCTGCACTCAGCTGGGAGCGCTGTTGTGGCTGGAACATCCAAGACAGTCACTCATCCTTCAGGGCTTCTGTCCGCCTGGCCTGTAATCACCCAGCAGGAGAGCTCTGGCTTCCTCACGCTATGGCAGCTGGGCTCCAAGAGGGACAAAGTGGAAGTGGCCATTTCTCTTAAGGCTTGGGCTTATAAGGTTTACAGCAATGTTTTTCAACTTTTTTTTTTTTTTTAATCTCAAGGCACACTTGAACTTGTAGTTAAACTTCTGCAGTACACTTAAATTATGTTGATAAAAAAATAGTAAAAAACAAAGAAAGTACTTATTTGAACTTCTTTCAAAAATAATTTAATTAATGATTTTTTTTTTTTGAGACAAAGTCTCACTATGTTGCCCTCGGTAGAGTGCTGTGCCATCACAGCTCACAGTAACCTCAAACTCTTGGGCATAAGCGATTCTCTTGCCTCAGCCTCTCGAGTAGCTGGGATTACAGGTGCCTGCCACAGTGCACAGCTATTTTTAGAGATGAGGTCTAGCTCTGGCTCAGGCTGGTCTCGAACTCATGAGCTCAGGTGATTCCCCCACCATGGCCTCCCAGAGTGCTAGGATTATAGGCATGAGCCATGGAGCCTGGCCTTAATTAATGATCTTTAAAAATTTTCGCAGCACATCTAAGATCCTCTCATGGCACACCAGCATGCCACAGCCCATTGGTTTAGAGCCTCACTTCAGCCATACCATATTGGTCAAAGGAAGTCATGATGCTGCCAGATTTAAGAGGAGGGGAAATGGGCTCCACTTGCTGATGGGAGGAGCATTATTTGAGTCCTGGGATGACAGGGAGAGGTTGATGACCTTGGGAACTATCTACCACAGCATATAACAGTCCTTAGGCTGGGACTCTCTTGGAGGGCAGTGACTTAGCTATTCATCCACTGTCCCCAGCCCAGGCATTTCCAGGAGCTGTCAGAGATTTCTGGTGACAGTGAGCTCCAGCCCCAGTATTCCTCGTCCTGTGTTTGGTCCCTGTAGAGCCTGGGGAGGGGATAGAGAGGTATTGGAGGCAAGCCACAGGCTGTCAGCTGCCTCTATTGGGACATCTTTTTAATTTCCAAGATAGCACATCCAAATGCTGTCTAGAAGTCTATTTCTAGGCACAGGCTCTGCCCCCTGGGGCATGAGTGGGGGCACATATTATTCAGCCACATGGTTACACAGGGCCCCAGATCCAAACACAGATTTAATAATTAAAGCTTGTCTCTTCTCTCTCTTGTCATTGTACATTTAGAGCATGTGGAAGTCATTAGTGTTGTTTGTCAAATATTTCTGGCGATGCACCTGCTGAACACATGGAAAGATTGCACTTCTTGGCCCTCTTGTGGTTGGGTGAAGCCTTGTGATGAATTCTGGCCAATGAGTAGTGAATGGAAGTGACTTGTGCCATGTGTGGGCATTTAATTGCTGTGTGAAGCCCTCCGAAGCTCTCTTTTCCTCTGCCTGGGTGACTGGCAGTGGTGGAGATGGTGTCTGCTCTGTCAGTTGGATAAGGATTCATGAAGCAGATCCCCAACCAACCCATCCAGCCCACACAGCATGAGGAAGAAATAATATTTATTGATTTGTAATACACTAAAATTAAGGAGTTGTTTGTTATAGGAGCACGACCAAGCCTATCCTGCCTGACACGAGGGTCCTGGCTTGACCCAAGGTAAATTCATCCCGGCATTCAGGTAGATCTGGAGTGGGATGGGACGGGATGAGAATCTGGGAAACAACTCACCTTCAGGGAAGAAGGAGTAGAGGCTGGACATGTGGGGGTGGGAATGCAACACACAGGCCAACTAATATAAGCACCTAATATGTTAATATGGGTTAGAGTTGTAAGGGCTTAATATTAACATTGAATGGAATAAATATTTGGGAAAGTGGGAACATTAAAAAATGCCTACCTCTGTCTCCTGTATGTGCGTTTCCCTCCCCCTCCCCATTCACTCCCCTCATTCATTGCTAAGGATTTTTGAATAGTTGTCTTGAAGGCAGAGTGATTTGAATGCCCAGACATTTGCATATGGGTTTTCCTTCTGTTGCTTTCTTTATTCTAGTTCAGTGGCTCTCTAACTTTAGTGCGCCTAAAAATTTCTGTTCATGGCTGTATAAACAAACCCATGTATACTGTACTTTAGGAGCGGCTGAAGAATTTTTCAAGGGTACTTTTGACTACATGCAAAATTCCTGTCTTCTGCACAGCCTTCAAAATCTAACCCCTGTGTAGGAGGAGATTCCATTGTTCGAAACCAAAAGAACCTTGCAAATTTCTTTTTTGCAGTTTTTGGCCAGGGCTGGCTTTGAACCCATCACCTCCAGCATATGGGGCCGGTGCCCTACTCCTTTGAGCCACAGGCGCCACCCATAGGAACCTTGCAAATTTCATGAGACACGGAGAGGACAAGATGTCAGCCGCAGCTGCTCTTGGCCCATTATCCATGCACCCCACCAAGTCCTGTTGATTTTATACTCAGAGTCTAAGCCACCACTGTCTCTTTCCTGGATTACTGTGAAGGGCTCCTAACTCATCTTTTTGCTTCTATTGTTGCTTCCTCTAAATTCATTGTCCACACTGCAGCCACAAGGATCCTTTCCAAACATTAGTCTGGTCATGTTCCTTCTCCTTTCTAATACTCTAAATCTCTTCTCTGGGCTCTCATTGCTCTTATCAAGAAGACCAACATCTTCAGCATGTTTGGGGGACCACAGGACCTGGCCTTGCCTGCCGCTCCAGCCTCATTTCACCACGGTCTCCCCTTTGGCCTTTCAGTTTCACCAACACGTTCCCGTCCCTCTCACTCATCACAGAGTCTTGGCACCTGTTATGCCATCTGCTCAGAATGTTCTTCCCCCACTCTCTTCTTTTTGCCTGGTTAACTCCTATGCATGCGTCAGATGTCAGTTCAAATGTTATGTCCTTAGAGAAGCATTTAAGCCAGTTTATTCTTTATTTGCTCTCATAGACTATCTTGCTTTCCTTCAGAATATTTGTGTCAGTTTGTAATTATACACTCATTTGTTTGACTATGTGATGAACGCTTGTTTCTTCCACTAGAATATAAGCTGGAGGACAGCAGGGTTTGTGGCTTCTTGTTGTTTTTATATTCCCAGAACTGGCACTATTTTTTTGAGACAGAGTCTCACTTAGTTGTCCTGGGTAGAGTGCTGTGGGGTCATAGCTCATGGCAACCTCAACCTCTTGGGCTCAAGTGATCCCTTTGCCTCAGCTTCCCAGGAGCTGGGACCACAGGTACCCACCATAACGCCCATCTAGTTTTTCTATTTTTAGTAAAGATGGGGTCTCACTCTTGCTCAGGCTGGTCTTGAACTCCTGAGCTCAAGCAATTCATCTGCCTCGGCCTCCCAGAGAGCTAGGATTACAATTCACCTGCCTTGGCCTCCCTGTGAGCCACCGTGCCCAGCCAGCACTGGCACTATGTATTTGCTGCATGAATGACTGAATGGCTGCGATAGTGGTTCAGTGACATTGATAAGTGGCTGCAGCACTAATGTAAGTGATGATAGGTCCAGTTCTGTCTGCTTTGGGCTATTATTTGTTCTAAATCTTAGCTCTAGCTTCTGTGGTCTGGGAAGCTGGAATTATCTCCAGATGGAAAAATTGGAACCCTGAGTAGACTGAGAGAAGACAAAACTCAAGGCCAGTGGGTAGCTGAGTCAGGTCCAGAATCTGTTTTCTAGATGCTAGTGTAGAGTTCTTCCTTAGTGCCGTGCTGCTCCCTGGCCTGTCCTCTGACAAAATAGATGTCTCCTGAGGTCTCTAGTGTGGATAATTTGTGGGATAGAGATAGCACAGTAGCATCTTTTACAAACAGTCCTCCTCCCTTTCTTCTTTTTCTTCTGTTTTTGAATTCTTTCTCTTCTTTTTCTTTCTCTTTGCATTCAAAAATTTCTCTTTGGAAAAAGATAAGCATGACTGACACTTTAAAAAATGTTGATGAGAGAATAAAAAGAAAGTTTGCTGAGCACAGCCTAGCCCAACCTGTGGAGCCAGTAAGGATCCATATGTGGGATTGAGGCTGAAGAACTCAGACTTGGGGAAATGTGTTAATGTTGAATTATTGCTGGATCTTTAGTGTCTAACACTCTGGGGATGGAGTGTATGACTTCTCTTGGAAGGGATTGGTGTTCCCAATTTCAGTCATCCTAAGAGGAGGTTAATTCTGGAGCATAAAAGAAGGAGGCATGAGGTAGAATTTAATCTTTGAAGTCATTTTACTCCTTCTGGAGTTTGGATAAGTTTGTTCTGGATTTTGAGGCATAGAAGTAACTAGAACATTATATCAGTTACGATAAGATCAACTGCTGTAACAAACTGTTCACATCTCAGTATCTTAACAGAATAAAAGTTTATTTCTTGCTTCCAAAATAGATAGTAAGTGGCAACTTTCTTTCAAGTGGCAATTAGGACCCAGGCTCTTTCCATTGTGTGGCTCCTCCATTTTCAACATGTGACTCTCAAAGTCACCATAGAAGTAGAAAAACTAACTGGGGTCAGGTCTTAGCATAGCTTGAGCAGGAAAGTACAGACCCTGTTCTAGGAGGAAATGGCTTATTTACCAAAAGGCTGCACGGACTGCTGAAATGTACCTGAAGAACCAAGGGATACATGTAGAGTTGGATCCTGAAGGTTTAGGGCTGGAGTAGAGGTGGGGGTGGGACTATAAATTTAGATCAGGGAATGTTTGTTGATATAGGAGTACTTTTAATGACTAGCAAGAACACTTTGAGTCAGAGTTAATATGCTGCCGGGTGTCTCTGTGAAGTTTGGACTAGCAGTAAATTAGATGGAAATGCTGGAATTGTCTTGGTAGAGCATTGAGGAAAGGAACAGAGGATTTAGAGATGGGGCATGAGACTATGACACCAGATGACTTTGTTTTCTAGAAGGTTCCAGCGTATACTTCTTTCACTAAAGAAATGAGGAAGACCCTAGTCTGTGATGCACAGCATCACCAAGGAGCTCAGCAATAACTATCTTCTGTAGGCAAGGGTTGATGGTACGAGATGCTGCCATGGAACTGGCCTCCCTGCTGACAATGGGAATGATAGAATTTTGGAATAGCAGAGGCCAGGTGCTAGCAGGTAATAGACAGAGGAAAATTTGGCTTGTTTATCACATCAAGTAGCACAGCTGAGTGGCAGCCAGAGGGTCTTGACCCCAAAAGGATTGATGCTGAGAGCTAGTAGACCATGTTTCCATGAGATAGACTCATGGGCATCCACCAAGGGATGGCTTGACTTATATAAACAAAAACCATCAAGGGCAGGTGAACAAAAAGAGTCCAGGCTTATGGCAGCCTTTATAATAAAAGATAAAGAATCTTCATTCATTTTCTAGATTTGAGCTATTTTTCAGACCCAGAGGCCATTGATGGAAGAAAAGACCAACACCACTTTGCAATGCCACTTCAACTATATGCAAGAAGCACTTCCCCAATCCTTCTCCAGAGGGACCTATAGCCATTTATTAGAGTAACTGTACACTAGGGAAAGAGGGAACAATAAGAGGTTTTTGAGTCTGAGCTGAGAACCCCAATGCCACAGTAGGCCACATTGTGGCCTATTGAGGCTGAATGATAAGAGAGTCCTAGCTTCACTCTGTCTCACAGTAGGACCAATGTACCCACTCACTGACCCTTTGTCCATTCTCCTGGTTTCTGAGTACATGATTAGAATGAATGGATATACTTAGTAGTTGCCAAAGGCAACATAGATTCCTTTACCATTATGGTAATAAGCCCAAATGGAGGCTTTTAAAAATGCTAACTCCTTGTCCTAGCACTCTCAGAGTCTGAGGCAGGTGGATCACTTGAGCTCATAGGTTTGAGACCAGTCTGAGCAAGACCTCGTCTCTAAAAACAGCTGGCATTATGGTGGACGCCTATAGTGCCAGCTACTTGGGGAGGCTGAGGCAAGAGGATTGCTTGAGCCCAAAAGTTTGAGGTTGCTGTGAGCTGGGACACCATAGCACTCTACTGGGTACAACAAAGTGAAACTCTGTTTAAAAAAAAAGTGCTAACTCCTTGGCCAAAATATTAAATCCAAAGCAATTTCATATCTCAAGTGGCATTGTATCAATTAGTGCTGCTATCAAAGGCTTAAAGGATTTAGAGGTTTGTTTTCCCCAGCACATTCCCATTCAATATACTTGTAGTGCCCTGAAAAATGCAGATTGGTCAAGGATAATGACAGTGGACTGCTGAAACAAGTGGTAGCCCCAATTGTAGTTGCTGTAATGGATATGGCATCTTTACTAGAACAGATCAACATAGCCTCTAGCGCTTGATATGCAGTATTTGATCTTTTCAATTCACATCAGAAAAAAGGATTAGAAGCAGTTTGTATTCACATGGGAAGGACAGCAATATATATTCACTGTCTTGCCTCAAGGCTGTGTTGATTTTCTTGCTCTCTGTCACAGTATAGTCTAAAGGCACTTTGATTGTCTTGACATTCCAAAACCATCATGCTGGTCCACTACGCTGATGGTATCATTCTCATTGAACTCAGGAAACAGGAAGTGGCAAGTACTCGGATGCTGTAGTAAGAGACATGCATGTCGAGTGATGGTGGTGGGGGGAAACCCTGCAAAGATTCAGGGCTTGACACATTGATGGAGCTCTGAGACATATTGCTCCTTGAATCTCCTACTCCTGAGAAAAAGGTGTGGAGCTTGGTGAGCCTCTTTGAAGTTTTGAGGCAGTGAATACTATGCTTGGGAATAGTGTCCTAACTTATTTATTGAGTATCCCAGAAGGCTGCCAGTTTTGAAGGAGTCCTGGGTCAAAAGAGAGTTTAGCCACAAGTCCAAGCTACAGTGTAAAATTCTCTACTTCTTGGTAAGTACAATGGTGTTAGAGATATCCACAGTAGGGTCTGGCAAGTTCTGTTAGGGAGTCGCAGGGAAACGCCTTGAGTTATGGAGCAAGGCTATGTGTTCTGCAGCAGATAACTATTCAGTTTTTGAAAACTAGCTCCTGGAGTGTTTCTGGGCTTTAGCAGAGACTAAGCACCTGACTATGGACCTTTAAATGACTTTGTGGCCAGAGCTGCCCATCATGAGCTCAATAGTGTTATATCTGGATCATCAGGTTGTATAGCTACATCAGCAATCTACTTTGTGGAGGAAATGATATTTTTTGAGTTAGATCTGAAGAGGTTCAGGGGTTAAAGTATGTGCACAGGTGTCTTAGACTCTAATGCCATGCACTAGTGTCTATTAAAGTAACACCTTCCTCTCAGCTCAGGTCTGCCCCTTTGTCTGGAGGTTCCCATGATTTGCTGATGGAGGAGGAAGGATCCTGGGTTGGTTCACAGATGGATCAGTTCAATATATTGGTGACCCCAAAGAACAGTGTTGAGAGGAAATCTTCCATTATGTAGTGCTTCAGGCAGTACAGTTTGGCAGCCAACTTTTTATGGAGGAAGAAGCGATCTAAAGTGAGTTTATACATAGACTAATGAGAATTGCTTGGCTAATTGGTCAGGGACTTGGAAGGAGCAAGACTGAAGATCGGACTCAAGGTGTCTAAGCATGAGAGGTGTGGATGGCTCTGGGGGAATGGACACAGCATTTTTGTCTTTTTGTGTCTCACATTAATGCTCACTAGTGAGAAGGCATTAAACGAGTAGGGGACAAGAAGGCTTAACCATTGGATTTGAGGCAGCCTCTGTCCTCAGCTGTCCTGAGCATGTGTGAGTAGTCTGGTGGCAGGAAGGAGGCTCTCCAAGGCTCAGGATTTCAAGACCAGCCTGAGTAAGAGTGAGACGCTGTCTCTACTAAAGAGGCTCCTTCTTTCCATGGTGGGTATAGCAAATGTAGCTGCTAAGTGCATGGGCTATCAACTGCAGAGACCACCACTAAGTCCCCAGTATAATACTGATCTTTGTGGAGAGTAACCTGATACTTGGTGGCAAATGCTTCTGGAAGGGGCAGCAATTTGTCCTTTCTGAGATTGACAAATATGTCTATGCCTGTGGTGCCTATGCCAGCACCAATATTCAAGCTCATGATTTAGTGATGTGGAATAATCCCACATGGCATCAGCTCAGATCCAGAGCCCTGCTTTACAGCAAAGGAGGCATGGCAATGGACATATGACATTGGGATGCACTAGTCCTACTACATATCAAACCACTTGGAAACTGTTGGCCTGACAGAATGTTGTAATGGTTCCTGAAAAACTCAGTTAGGGTGGTGCCTCCAGGAATGGTAGCCTGCAAGGTTGGAATTCTGTCTCCCAAGATGCAGAATGGACATTACATGAATGTGCATTGAGTGGGGTCATGTTGCAATAGCTAGAATATATAGATCTGGGAAGCAAGGGGTGGAAGTGGCACTGGGCCCTCTCAGCATCACTTCCAAGGACCAACTTTGGGGAACTTGTGTTTCCAGTTTGAGAATCTTAAGGCTCCTTGGGTTTAGAGATCCTGGCCCCAAGGAGTGAGTCACCAGGGGAAAACAGTGAAGATTCCATTGAACCTAAAACAAAGATTACCACCCAGTTGTTTGGGTTCCTTGTGCGAATAGACCAGCACACAAAGAGAGGAGCAGGGTTTGCTGCTACATAATGGAGACAATGAGGAATATTGTTCCTCCTTCCTTGTGACCTTTCCCCATTCCCTTCTTTGCCGGTGCTTCTGCGTTCATGTTGCAGGTTCTGCTTTAGATACAACATTATAAGACAGTAAGATTTTAAATTATGTCCTGTGTGCAGTAGAAATCATTGAAGGTTTTTTTTTTTTTTTTTTTAGATAGAGTCTCACTTTGTTGCGCGAGCCAGAGTACCATGACATCACAGCTCATAGCACCCTCCAACTCTTGGGCTTAAGCGATTCTCTTGCATCAGTCTCCCAAGTAGCTGGGACTACAGGTGCCTGCTACAACGCCCAGCTATTTTTTTTTTTTTTTTTTTGTAGTTGTCATTATTGTTTAGCAGGCCCAGGTCAGGCTCGAATCCTGGGTGTATGTGGCTGGTGTCCTTCTTACTGACCTACGGGCGTTAGCCAATAAGACAGTAAAATTTTAAATTATGTCCTGAAGGTTCGTTCGTTCTTTCTTTCTTTCTTTCTTTCTTTCTTTCTTTCTTTCTTTCTTTCTTTCTTTCTTTCTTTCTTTCTTTCTTTTCTTTCTTTTTTGAGACGGGGTCTCACTCTCTCACCCCAGGTCAGAGTGCCATGGCATCATAGCTCACAGCAACCTTCAACTCTTGGGCTCAAGTGATCCTCCCGCTGCAGCCTCCTGAGTATCTTGGACTACAGGTGCTTGCAACAACACTTGGCCAGTTTTTTCCATTTTTAATAGAGATGGGGTCTTCCTCTTGCTCAGGCTGGTCTCAAATTCTTGCGCACAAGAGAGCCTCTCGCCTCAGCCTCCCAGAGTATTGGGATTACAGGCCTGAGCCATCACACCTAGCTCTTTGAAGGGTCTTACGCAAGGTGGCAATTATTATATCTGCATTTTGATTTTCTTTTGAGATACAGTCTCACTTTGTTGCCCTTGGCAAAGTGCCAGGGCATCACAGCTCACAGGAACCTCAAACTCTTGGGGCTCAAGTGATCCTCTTGCCTCAACCTAAGTACTTGGGACTACAGGCACCCACCACAACACTCAGCTAATTTTTCCATATTTAGTAGGATGGGGGTCTCACTCTTGCTCAGGCTGGTCTTGAACTCCTGAACTCAAGCAATCCTCCCACTTTGGCCTCCCAGAGTGCTAGGATTACAGATGTGAGCCACTGTGCCTGGCCTCATATCTGCATTTTAAAAAGATAGCTCTGGTGGGCTGTGTGGAAAGCACATTGGAGGAGCTGGAGTCAATGTAGAGAGTCCAGTTAGGAGGCAATTGTAGTATTCCAGATAAGAGATGGTGGTGGTTTGGACTTGTATGATGGTGGTGGTAGAGACAGAGAGAGAAACAGATGGACTTGAGATATTTAGGGAACAGAATCAATAGGACAAGTGTTCCCTTTATCTGTCTCAGAATGATTTGTTTAGAGCTTTGTTTTAGTGCATGCACGCATGTTCGTCTGTGCACTCCCTGGCCTCCCTAAGGCTGGTCAGGGGGTCTAGGACAAACCCTGCTTTGATCTCTTAATGGAAGCTGTCTTCTGGAGGAAAAGGGCTGTATGTGTGAATCTAAGAGCATCACCCTTGAATATTGAAGCACCATGATACTCATGAACACCATGATGGGGCCTCCAGCTTAGCCTAACAGAGAGAGACTGTTCTTTGCTCACGACAGCAAAAATTCTGAGTTCCAGCTATGTTGGAGTCATGCAGAGGGGCACATATGCAAAACCTTGGTCATCGCTAAAATGAACAGGCATCAGGACAGAATTGTGGACACAGTGGCAGCTGTTAAGATTCCCAGAGATACTGGGTAGGGGAGGTGCAAGGAAGTAGAGTTGAAGATAACTCTTCAGAAGGCTGGATTTCCTGCTGTGAATCAGCTGGGGGCTCCGAGTTATCAGAACAATGTGACTATTGGTACTCAGGGTCCGGTCAAACCTGATGTATTTGGATTATGATGTTATAATTTCATGGGTCCAGATGGTTTTGGCTGCTCACTCTCCCTAAAGCCTGAATTTCCCAAGGTCTGCAAAATGTAGTATCTAGGTGATGGTGGCCTCAGAATGACCAGAGCCTGGCGATTGATCACCTGGGACCTAGTGGGACTCAGTGAACGTGTACTGGGCGATGTAATAAATGGGAAGAGCCTGCTGATTCCTAGGATTCTGGCTCAGGCAACTGGATGATAGGACATTGAATTCAGTTTTGGATACACTGAGAAACATCTAGGGAGTAGTGTTTAGTAGGCTGTTGAATGCATTAGTATTTATAGCACCTAAAATAATGCCTGGCATAGTAAGAACTCAAGAAATAATTGTTCACCCACATTTGTTAAATTCTTCTCCCAAATCCCCCCTAGCAATATCCATCTTCAGTGACAGCCCAGGAGAGTTGTTGCTATTTAATATTTTCTGTTTGGGATAATTTAGTCTCTACGCAAGAAAGACATGCCTTTGGATAGTCTCTGTGAATCACCTGACTCACTGAAGCCTCCTTTGGATACTCAAGGCCATGAGGACTCAGAGGTGAGAGATGAAGTCCCCCCCCAATCACCCTGGGACCTTGCTTTTCTGAGTGAGGTGAATTGGGGGATGGGTGTGGAGGGGAAAGACAACTCTTTCCTTCTAGATCAGGAAACTACTATAATCTTTCTGATTGTAAAGCTTATAAGTACAGGCTTTGGAGTTGAATAATTTGGGTTCAAATCTTCACATTTTCTAGCTTGGTGACCTTGGGGAAGTTACTTAACCTGCAAACCTTATTTTCCATATTTGTAAAATGAAGATTTTTAAATTTATTTCAAATTATTAAGAGGGTACACATTTTTAGATTACATTGTTCTCACTTCCAGGGTAAAGTTCCAGTTGTAAAAGAGCCCCTCAGGGAGTGTGTTATACACTCTCACAATGTGCACGTTAGGTGAGATCCCTCCACACACCCTCCCTCCTTCTGCCAATCATACTACACTATATTTGTGTTTTATTATTCATATGAGCCTGCAATATCTTAATCTTCTACCTCATCATGTTGTTGTGATAAATAAATGTAATAAAGCAGATAACATGCTTAATACAACATTTGGCATGCAGGAAATAGTCAATTAATACTATTAATGACAATAATTCAATGATTAATAACACTAATAATTATTTTTATCTTTCCAGTAATACTCCTTCTACCCCATAAGTAAGGTGTCATTATTATAATATTATTCCCACTTTACAGACAAGAAAGAGAAACTTGGAGAAGTGGAAATGATTTCATCCAGCCAAGAATATGGTGGAACTGAGCCAACTGGTCAAGTCCCATATTTCCCTTGACATCTCATGGAAGCTGTGGGCAAAGCTGTGTAGGTTTCTCCAGCCAAGTCCAGCAGTAATGCCTAAAGGTGAAATCCAAGGTCTAGGAGAGAAAGCACACCTGCCAACTTAACCAGAGGGAGTTATGTGTGTGTGTGTGTTTGTGTGTATTGGAGGGTGAGGATAACATGGTGCGACATCTCCCCTAAATCTCCAAGCTCCCAGGAATAACAAACTCACAGAAGTCATATTTTTGCCCTGTCCTTTCAACATCCTCCCAAGGCCATCCTACCCAGATCCATCTTTTGCAAAGCCTTATCTAACAAAGCTGAATCCAAATAAAAGAGAAAGGCATTTCCTTTTCCATGGGTCACTGTATTTCACAGCCTAACCTGAGTTAACTGAGTAGCTTAAGATTTGTGAGAAATCTTGAGGTCAGAATGTCTGGATTTTAGTTCTGATGCTGCCATTCTGTGACTCTGAATACATCCATTTCTCTCTCTGGCCCTTAGTTTCCTTGACAGCATCAGATGAGGACTACTCCAGCCTGACACTCCATAGCTCAAGGTTGCACCCCCCATCTCCCACTTTTAGGGGGAAGAGGGAGGGAATAAGGGGCAGTGGCATTAATTTCCTTCCTTGGATGGCTCCTCTGAGCTTCATATTTCTTGCCTATAGTGACCAGGGAATTTTCCCTATTGATTGCTTTCTGTAATCGAGCTTAACAAATAGAACTTCCCTCAAATGATTCTTCCAACTAAACTGATAGAAAGCTAACCTTGTTATATTTATTGACAGAACATTGAAATAAATATTATAGGTCTAGAGGGAATGTTTCAGCCCATTGATTTTTTAAAGGAAATAATAAATGGAGCCTATTCCCTTTGGCATATTATGCTGGGAATAATCTGAAAAAATGCTTAGCTTGTTCAACACAGAGCTCAGAAACCCTCCTTCCACTCCCAGTGGAGTAGGGACCCTTTGCATAAATCTGCTTTGGCCCAGACAATCAATTTTCAATTTTAATTATTTTCAAAACTCGTTTATTATTTGCTTCTTCTGTGAGTTGGGAGCTTTCTTTCTTAGTAAACTTGTAGCCAGAGTGGTCAGACCTCTGTTCTCGAGTTGGATAATTGAGATTTCTTAGTTCTATTATACCCACCAGGGAGGAGAACTTGTCATCTCTCTTTCCATGGACTTTTGTTCTAGAACAGAAGTCTGCACATCATAGCCCGTGGGCCAAATCCAGCCTGCTGTCTATTTTTGTAAAGAAAGTTTTATTGAAAAATAGTCATGCCCATTTGTTAACATATTGTCCGTGGCCACTTTCCACCACAATGGCAGAGTTGAATAGTTACAGTGAAAACCATATAATGTGCCAAGCGTAAAATACCCATAATTTGATTCTTGGTAGAAAACATTTGCTGATCTCTTTTCTAGAGTTTCTTCTCTCTAAATGAGGCCAGCATGCTTCACTTGGGGGTCTCCCTGGACCAAGTGGCTGAAAGAATAACAATAATTGCCAAGTCTTGTATAGTGCTCTTCTTGGTACCTCGGTACCTGGCCCTCTCCTAAGGGTGTTACACATATTAATCTTCATTTCATTCTCACAATAACACTACGAGGTAGGAAGATTATTAGCCCTGATTTAAAAATGAGGAAACTGAAGTACAGAGAAGTTAAGTAACTCACCCAAGGTCAGACAGGTAAAAAATAGCCGAGCTAGCTTATAAATCCCAGTAGACTGGTTTCCAAGGTGATGGGTTCTCAGAGAAAGTCTAGGTGAACATCCCCAAAATACAGATGGGCAAACTGAGGCCCAAAGAGCAGTCACAGAGTTGGAAGTAGAATCTAGATAATGTTTCCAGAGCCATGCCTTTCTGTGGTTTCTATTACCTGATTCTGCAGATCTTCTCTTTATCAGAGGTAGGCAGGGAGATTCAGAGACTATTAAAGCAGAGCCCAGCATCCCCCACCTCCCTACCAGCACTTTGACAGTCACAATATTTACTACGTCCCTCAATACAACTCTTTCTTATAGCCGTTTCTTCTTGTACTCTCCCATGTTGGTGGAGGAATTTGGTCCCTGGCTCAAAGATAACTTTTTTTGCACAGTTTCAACATTTGCTCATACCATGACTGTTGTTGAGTACCTAGAACAAGCTCATTTAGTGATTTGGATGGTCATTAGCAGCCCTTTGGGAAAGAATTTAAACCATATAATAGACTAACATATAATCAAATGTTTTGGCTGCATAATTTCTAGTGGAAAAAAAAAAATCATCCTTTGCCCCCTTCTCTTTCCTGGCCATTACCTTATCTTTCTTGGAATGAGTTTCCACTCCATCATTATGTCCCTGTCCTTCCCTCTCTTCGCTTCTCAATCCACTCCAATCTGGTGTTCATCCAGAGCCCACCCCAGAGACTGCTGTAGGGAAGCCCCTGATGGGCCCCCAATTCCAAGGACAGTACTGCCTAGCCTGGACCTTCAAGCTCTACTCTGCCTTTAAAACGTTTGATCATCTCGTTCTTCTTGGAAGGTTTTCTCCCTAGCAGCACTGTTGCAGACTCTTCTACCTCTCCAGAAGCACCTTCTCAGGTTCCCTTTCTGGTCCTGCTTTGTCTGTCCTGTTCACCTGTGGGTTGTCTTGGTTGGATTCTAGGCATGTCTCTTAGCACACTTAGGGTAAAGCCACGACTCTAATTACCTATCAGTTATTCCTCCATCATGTACCCAGATTTCAACCAGCAGCCCAAATCTCTTTCCTGAACTTCAAAATACACAACTGGACATCACCTGGAAGTCCACCTGGGCACTTTAAAAATCAACTTTTCAACACTGACCTCATTATGGTTCCCTCCCCATAAATGACCAATATTGATGAATGATTTCACCACTCAGCCGTGCAAGCTGAGGCTTCTGCTGTCTCCTCTCCTTTTTAGAACTGGCCTTATTGATCCTAGTTGTTTTTTTTTTTTGAGACACACTCTCGTTTTTTTACCCTTGGTTGAGTGCCATGGCGTTATAGTTCACAGCAACCTCAAACTCTTGGGCTCAAGCGATTCTCTTGCCTCAGCCTCCCAAGTAGCTGGGACTACAGGCACCCACCACAACACCCAGCAACTTTTTCGAGATGAGGTCTCACTCTGGCTCAGGCTGGTCTCAAACCGGTGAGCTCAG
>CAUYPK010055234.1:0-15870 GCA_963574355.1 Loris lydekkerianus
TGGAGCTGGAACATATTCTTCTTAGTAAAGTATCTCAAGAATGGAAGAAAAGGTATCCAATGTACTCAGCCCTACTATGAAACTAATTTATGGCTTTCATATGAAAGCTATAACCCAGTTATAACCTAAGAATATGGGGAAAGGGGAGAAGAAGGGGAGAGGGGGGAGGATGAGTGGAGAGAGTGCAATTGGTGGGATCACACCTACGGTGCATCTTACTAGGGTACATGTGAAACTTAGTAAATGTAGAATATAAATGTCTTAACACAATAACTAAGAAAATGCCAGGAAGGCTATGTTAATCAGTGTGATGAAAATTTGTCAAATGGTCTATAAAACCAGTGTATGGTTCCCCATGATCGCATTAATGTACACAGTTATGATTTAATTAAAAAAAGATATATTAAGAAAATTGATAAAAGTGGCTGAGTTCTATTCATCTGTTGGATGAATATCTGTTGTTTACTTTTATCCTTTATGTTATTGTGGAAACTAGGTTTTGTGCATTAGTTTCTGGGTGTTTATTTTGCTGGTGGTCCATTGTGATGGTCAGTATTGAGAATGGGTCTAAGTATTTCCTATAGAGCTGGTCTTGATGAGGCAAATTTCTTCAATGTCTGTATCAGCAAAAGATTTGATTTCTCCATCAATTTTGAAGCTTAACTTAGCATGATACAGAATTCTGGGATGAAAATTATTTTGTTTAAGATTAAACGTAGATGACCATTCTCTTCTGGCTTGGAAAGTTTCAGCTGAAAAGTCCATTGTCACCCTGATGGATCTGCCCCTGTAAGTCAGTTGGTGCATACTCCTTGCAGAATTTTCTGTTATTGTAATTCTTGAAGAAAAGAAGAAACAGCCATTCTCACCAGATAACTTCCCAGGGTAAGCTCATAAGCTCTGGCTTTTGAATCTTTTCCAAATTTTTAAATAATAATCTTATACTCAGGTGCCTAGCCAAGGTGATGTGTCCAAGAGAAATTTTTAAAATATTAACTTTTTCCAGGGCTCGTATTAACTTTCAGCTATATTTGGTCAAGTAGATAATGTCGGCAGAGATAATCATATGGTACTTTTAATGTTCAAATAAATACTAAGCAAATCAACTTCATGTGATAGTTACAGATTTTTTTCTCACAATATGGCTGATTCCATTATGAAGGAGATTTACCTCCCCCCCCTCCCCAAGGGATTGTTTAGTAAAGGTGTAGCTATACTAACATTAAAGAAAAGTTTTGCCCACTTCAATAAAACCAGTATGTAAGAATATACATATGTTGGTGTATTTTCCTAAAAAATTAAAAATTTCTACTTATTTCTAGCAACCCTACCATTCAGCTCAATCAGTTAAATTAATCCTATAAAATAAAATGTGAGATAGAGATGATATCTGAAATCATTTTTATTCATGCCTAGAGACTATAAGATTCTTGTGACAAGCCCTTAAAAATCTTGTGGGTGATGTTAAAAACTTCAGTGTACAAGTGCTGATTCAATTTGGGGGTGGGAGTGGGGACCTCCTGATACAGTCAACTCAGAACATGAGAAAAGAAAACCCCCAAGGCTGCTGGAATTTTCACATGCCTTATTACCTGAATTTTCTAACAACTGAGGGATATGAATATGCAAAGCTCACAGACTCTCATCAGCATTTGCCTCTTGCAGCCTCTCCTCCTGCTGAAAAGGAAGTCATTGTGCCTCTAGCTTTCTAAGCTCTGTGTTCTGAATCCCCAAAGCAGGCAGGAGAAGAGAGAGGAGAGGGAGTGGGTTTTTATTTGTTCGTTTATTTGTTAATTGTAGCAAACATTAAATTTGCCTTTTCAGAGTAAGGCACTTTCAGATAAATATCAGAATTTAGCCAGTGACTTCTCCTGCATACACAATGATTTTACATTTTTATAGGGCACATGTGATATTTTGATATATGCATACAGTGTATAATGATCAAATGGGGGTAAAATAACATTACCTTAAATATTTCCCATTTCTTTCTGTTGAAAATCTTTTCTTGTAGTTACCTTGAAATAGGCAATGAATTGTTAACCGTAGTCCTACTACTATGCTATTGAAAACTAGAACTTAATCCTTTTATGTGTATTGTTTTATGCCCATTAACCAACATCTCTCCATCCCTCCCCACCTACCCTTCCCTACCTCTGATAACCACCATTCCACTCTCTACCTCCATGAGATCTACTTTTAAAGCTCCCACATATGAGTGAGAACATGTAATAATTAATTGTCTTTTTGTGACTGGCTTATTTTACTTAACATAATGTCCTCTAGGCTCATCCATGTTGCAGCAGATGACAGGATTTCACCCTTTTAATGGTTAAATAATATTTCGTTGTATATATATACCATAGTTTCTTTACCCATTCATCCATCATGCACAATAACGTTGATGCTGTATCTTGGCTATTATGAACAGAGCTGCAATAAACATGGGGTGCAGATTTCTTTTTGACACACTGATTTTCTTTTCTTCCCCCTCCCCACCCCACTGGAATATAGCTGTGTGGGTCTTTTTTTAATCCAAAAGAAAAAAATGTAGAAGCACCAGCAGTTGCACTTTATATATTTCCATAATGATCTCTGTGCTAAGATTTTTTAAAAGTCTCAATTCTTTCTGAGAATTAGTGTTTATTTGTCCATCCTACCAAACATTAATTTTATTTTATTTATTTATTTTTCTTTTTTTTTTTGGTTGGAGTTGTCATTGTTGTTTAACTGGCCTGGGTAGGACTCGAACACACCAGCCTCTGTGCATGTGGCTGGTGCTGTAACCACTGTGCCTTGGGTGCTGAGCCCAAACATTAATTTTATATAATAATGACTAACTTAGAAAGGGACATTCCTTCCCTAAATCTGCCAGTATCCTTTATATTTTTCCAAGTGGAAGACACACCCCTTCTCTTCGCCCATACTTTATGTGTGATATCCTCTTTTCCACTCTAGGCTGAACAGCAAACAGCAACCAAACTATCTTGAGCCAATGCCACCACCTACCGATCATGGTAGTAAATTACTATAACTGCATTAGCATATGCACAAGCCTTGTTCTCCCATTTACTATATGCTCAAAATTCAGTAAATTGTCTTGGAAAATTTTTTCAGTAGTTGAAAACTATATACACCCTGCTTTCTTAGTCACCAAAAGAAACCCCAGTCACCACTCATCATGGTAAATCACATCCTTCTACAGCTCTGCCTTCCCTTTGTGCGACCCAGCCTCATACCTTCCCCACAATACAGATTTTCCACTGTCCTCTGGAACTCACTGGCTGTCATCAGCAAAACATCCTATATCCTTCAGGTCTTCTCTACATTACCTTCACCTCTTTGTTCTGAATGAAACCTGATCTTTCTGTAGCCATGAATACTCAATTGCCAGTTCCAGATCATCCTCCTTTCCCTCTCCCTAAACTCCCTTGCTTCCTTTGAAGCTCAGCTATGAGTCACCCTGCAACCCCTCCATGTGTCAATCATCTACAGACTCCACAGTCTCTCCCACATTCCTTGAAGATTCTCACACCTGACCCACTGTCTTCAATAGTACTTTTCTCTCAAATCTTGGTGATTTCAATATCATTGAGAAGATCCTTACAATAATCTAACCTTTCAATCTCTGGACATCCTCACCTTCCATGATCTTTTTTCCCCTAGAATATTATGGGATACACGTGTTTTGGTTACATAATTTGCTTTTGTACATTTTAAGTCAAAGTTATAAGAGTGTCCTTTACCCAGAATATGTGTGTTGCACCAGTTAGGTGAGAATTTACCCAACCACTCCTCCCCTTCCACCTACTTAATTTCTGTTGAGTTTTACTTCCATATGTGCATGTAAGTGTTGGTTAACTAGTTCTAGGTTAGTACTGAGTACATGTGCTGTTTGTTTTTCTATTCTTGCAATACTTCACTCAGAAGAATGGTCTCCAGTTCCATCTAGGTTGTTGCAAAAGAAACAGAGTAGTACTCCGTGGTACACATATACCACATTTTATTTATCTATTCATGCATTGATGGACACTTGAGTTATTTCCACAACTTGGCAATTGTAAATTGTGCTGTTATAGGCTTAGCACCTGTAGCTCAGCAGCTAGGGTTCCAGCCATGTACACTGGAGCTGGTGGGTTGAACCCAGCCTGGGCCTGCCAAACAACAATGACAACTACAACCAAAAAATAATAGCCAGGTGTTGTGGCGGGTGCCTATAGTCCCGGCTACTTGGGGGCTGAGGCAAGAGAATGGCGTAAGCCCAAGAGTTGGAAGTTGCTGTGAGCTGTGATTCTACAGCATTCTACCAAGGGTGACATAGTGAGACTGTGTCTCAAAAAAAAAAAAAAATTGTGCTGTTATAAAAATTCTAGTGCAAGTGTCTTTTTGATAAAATGACTTCTTTTCCTTCACATATTTATCTTTTCATGATCTTGACCTCTACAACATTCCAGTCCCCTGTTCTTATGGTCACTCCCAAGACTTTATTATCAATAACCCTGCCCCCTTCATAATATCAACTTCAGACACTACACCTCCCATTTCCGTCTAACTCTGATCATTTTCTAGCCCCAGGAGAAACTATTAACCAGACCAATTATTTCTCACCTCTTAATGTCCTAATTTTACCTCTTTCCTCAATTAAGATGCAGTTCAACATGATAATCATTACCTTGTATATATTCCAATTCCCTGTTCCTTCTCTTCTATCATCAAATGTACTTGTTTCCATTAAATCCAAACTTCCACCTACTCCTTCCTGTCCCTGAACTGTTGAAGGTGGCTGGAAAAAAACACATTCATGCTGACAGATCTTACTTTGATTACTGATTATCAACCTAAAGTGGGCCCTTACTGCTGTCAGAGAATTTTATTGCTTCAACTAGTCACTTTCCTCTGTTATTCTCCTAGACAACTATTTTGCACTTTTATTTTTTTTCACACCCACAACACTGTGTCCTTTATTCTTTCTCTCACTCTCTTTCTCTTCACTTTAATGACCTTGCTCTTTATTTTACTAAGAAAATTGAGGCAATTAAAAGGAATTTCCTCATGCTCCCACCACAAAATACACAAACTTTTCTCCCTCTCTGCTCCCCATCCTGCCCTCCTTTCTGTTATACTGAATAGATTTATTTCTGTCCCTGTGTATGGAGAATTTCACATATAAAATGGTTCTCCTCTTCTACTCAAGAGCATTCCTCCTAAAGTTGTGCATCTCCTCTATATCATCACTGTTTCCCTCTCTAACTGGATCAGTGTTGTTTTTAAAAATAAAAATGTACCTTAACCATGTAGGTTCTCCAGGTACTGCCTAATTTCTCTGCTCCCTTCTTAGTGGACAGCCTCAAAATAGTGGGCTACATTGCTGTCTGTACCTCTCCTAATATTTATTGAATCAATTCCTGTTAGTTTTCTGAGCCTTCGCAATTAAAGACTAACAGAGATTTTCATGTTGTCATATAATGGTTATTTCTCAGTTCTCATCTCCTTCCATTATCAGCAGCATTCTGAAATATACAGTAGTCATCTTCAGAATTTTCTCAAGTTTTTCTCTAATGCTTCCCTCCCGCCTTCTTAAAATGCTTTCTTTGCATGACTCTTTTCTGTCTCCTTATATCCTGGTCATTTCCATGTCATATTCTTAGCTAGTTCCTCTTCATAGCCCCAATTTCTACCCTTAAGAGTGTCAAAGTGTTCAGTCCTTAGGTTTTCCCTTTGTTACTCATCCTTTGGTTGATCGCACTCAGTCCTCTGACTCTCTGACTTTAAATCCCACCGACATACAAATAATTCAAAATTTCTAACTATAACCAAGACCTCTCCTTGGAACTGCAGACTCATATAATCAGCTTTCTACTGATATCACCATGTGGAGAACTAACAGTCATCTCAAATTTAACATAACAAAAACCGAACTCTTGGTCCCACCCTTCACATGCGTTGCTTTTCCTGTTTTTGCTCTTAACAGTAAGTGGCAATTTCATTCTCCCATTGCCTTTAGTAACACTTTTTTTTTTGAGACAAGGTCTTGCTCTGTTACCTGAGCTATAGTGCAATAGTATAGTAGCATCATCACAGCTCACTATAACCTCATACTCCTGGGCTCAAGTGATCCTCCTGCCCCAGTCTTCTGAGTAGCTGGGACTATAGACATGAACCACCTTGCCCAGCCAATTTTTGTATTTTTTGTGAAGAAGGGGTCTCACTCTTGCATAGGTTCATCTTGAACTTCTGGTTTCAAGCAATCCTCCTTCCTTGGCCTCCGAGAGTGCTAGGATTAGAGGCATGAGCCATCATGCCCAGCCTTGAGTATAATATCTTGAGTCATCTTTAATTTTTTCTCTCTTATTTTTACTTTTTTTGTGGACATTTTTAAGCCTTTTAAACATACATGAAAGTAGAGTGAAACTTCACCCCACTTTCTTTTGCTTGCATCCCCACATCTAATCTATCAGCAAAGTCTTCTTTATTCTACCTTTAGAGGAAAGGTACACTTCTCAGCACCACACCATTATTGGCCTCTTCAAGCCATCACTGTTTCTTGTCTAAATTACAGCAAGAACCTCCCACTTGTTCTCCTGGCTTTTACTTATGCCTCCATATTTCAACATAACAACCAGAGTGTTTCTTTGAAAATTCATGTAAGATTGTACCACTGCTCTACTCAAAGTCCTCTTCTCATCTCCCTCAAAGTGGACCCTAAGTTCTTACTATGGCTGTATCCTACATTTGGCCACTACCCTGTGCCTTATCACTTCCCTCTTGTGCCTTCCTCCCCTAGCCTGCCTCCCTTCTCTATCTCACCAACCATGGCTGGCCTCGGGGCCTTTGTACTTCACCTTTCCTCTGTCTAGAATGCCATTCTTCAATTCTCTGCTCAAATGAAACCTTGCCAACAAGTCCCTCCCTGGTCACTTTACATATAAGCATTTTTCTTTCTCCCCGATCTTCATTTATATCCCCATTTTTCTTTATGTTTCTTACCTCCACTGACAATATTTGCTTGTCCTATATTCTGCCACTATAATATAAACTTCACAAGAGAAAGGACTTTATCTGTTTTCATTGTTCATATGTTTTGAATAGATCTTGTTGTATAATAGGAATAAATACTTGTCAAACAAAAAAAATTTTTTTAATTCTTCCAATCCTTGCATAATTAGCTAAAGAAATCTTTCTCTGTGTCCATTTCACCTTTCCTTTTGTGGATTTTTTTCTCTTTTCTTTTCTTTCCTTCCTTTCTGACAGAGTCTTTCTCTGTCACCTGAATTAGAGTGCAGTGGCACCATCATAGCTCACTGCAACCTCAAACTCCTGGCTAAAGTGATTCTCCTGCCTCAGCCTCTCAAGTTGCTGGGACCACAGGCATGCACTGCCATGTATATGTCCCAATTCCCTGTCCCTTCTCTTTTATCATCAAATGTACTTGTTTTAGTTAAATCCAAATTTCCACCTACTCTTTCCTGTCCCTGAACTGTTGAAGGTGGCTAGAAGAAACACATTCATTCTGGCAGATCTTACTTTGATTCCTGATTATCAAATTAAAATGGGCCCTTATTGCTGCCATAGAATTATATTGCCTTTGACTTGGCTTGGCTTGAACTCCTGGCCTCAAGCGATCCTCCCACCTCAGCCTCCCAAAGTGCTAAGATTATAGGCATGCCTATAATAACCACTGTGCCAAGTTTCCTAGTAATCTTTCACTGCTTTTTCTAACATTTCTGAGTCCCAAAAGAAGGAATGTAATCTGGGGCCAAAAATAAATACCTTCAGCCCAAACTGGGCAAAAAAACGTGTAAGGCATCACAGTATAAAGCCACAGTGCAAGGTGGAATATGTCTGCTTTACTCTAAATTATTCAAATTTTTGAAAGTTCAACAATACTTCTCTAAGGCAGACTTTGGCCAACAGACCACAAGTTTTCGATCCTTGTCCTGATCATAGCAAAGAAGCCCAAGTATGGTGGGAATACTATGCAGGTCTTATGTAGAAGAAAAATTTCATGAATTTTTGAATTAAACTTGAGAAATTATAAATATACAGTAGTCATCTTCAGAATTTCCTCAATTTTCTCTCCAATGCTTCATCCACATTAAATTAAATCTACTTTATTTAAACCTAGCCTTTAAGGTGTTTTTTATAAGTGCTCACTATTATTTGACTAATATAAAATTATTTGTCTACTATTTTTCATAGTGAATTTTGCAGTTGAGTTTTTAATACATGCCATTTTATAGACCCTTTATACAGCCTCAAACTTCCTATGACAACCATCTAGTCACTCTTCTTATAGGAAACAAATGGGATTAATGAATTGTGATCAGTGTCTATTTTTATATTTTTTCCTAAACAAGATAGGCCAAAATCTGTGCACTACTTTTGAAAAGATAGGCAATAAGGAAAACAATTATGTCTAAAACTCCTCTTCTTAAAGTTCCTTTATTTCAAAACTTTGCTTGTTCCTCTCTCTGTTTCTATAAAGGGATACAGAAAAATTGTCCCTCAATAGTGGCCCCAGACAAGGTAAAGAGGGTTGTGTTGGATGTTCACACAGGGCCACAATTTCTACCCTAATTACATGCTAAAATGAATCAAACCCAACCCATGATCCCTTTTTACACCTCTTCTCTGAATTATCACCCAGTTAAGCAAAGAAGTTATCAGCCACCCTTGTTGACCCTTTGAAGCCAGAATCCTCTAAAGGTCCAGGACCAGGGTTGCCCAACATTTTGACTTCTCTATGCCGCACTGGCAGAAGAACAGTTGTCTTGGGCCACATATTAAATTCACAAACACTAATGAAGTTTGAGGAACAAAAAAAAAAGAAAAAAAGTTCCATGTATAATTTGTGTGATATCCACCACCACAGATAAGCAAAAACATCCTCACATAATCCACATGCAGTCCACAGGCTGCAGGGTGGCTATCTCTGAGCTTCCACCATTCCAACAAGGGAAGAATTCCATTATCAGGACAAAGGAGGATGCAGTGTGAGTACCTTCTTTTTTATTCATGTCATTGCATTTGATAGGGAATAAAGATCAGGGCTTTTGTTGTCCAATAATCTCTATATCACTGAAATTTTTAAAAATCATGTGTTTTCCACCTGACTTACTTCACTCTTACTAGTACTTGCCAATCCCAAACATCTGTGTTTGCATTTGGGCTCTGACTTTTAACAGTTTTCATTGGAAAATGACTTCCAGGCAGGTAGCTAGTGAATGTTTCCTTGAAACATAACTCAAATGTAAATGGGTTTTTAATCACTCCTTCTCCAAAAAGACTAAATTCAGCAGTAGAATTTTCTGGTCAGGCTTAGTCACTACAAATGAAGAAGAGGGGACTTGGGCACTTGTCCAGATAGCATCATCCCAGCAGCCCCCTGAGATAACCAAGACTCCTGAATCATATAGTTTTTTCCTTCAATAGCATGATTTGATGTTGGGGACAAAAACATTTTATAGAATTACACAGGTAATTATCAGACTGGGTCATAGAGAGAACTTTACAAGCAAGTCACTCCACAATGGGCCCCCCACAATAGGATCCAGATACTAAGTCTTGAATAAAGGAAGTGGCCCAGTTGTGGAAAAGGTCAGGAACAAAACTTCATTGATATTGGCTCTGCCTCCTGAGCTCAGGTGTCAGACTCTCTGCTTCTGAGCAGGGTCCTAATATGCAAACAGAAAAGTCAAACCATAAGGCTAACAGGAAATTGTATCTTCACAGAGATCAAATTTGCTGAAACTTTTGAATAAGGTACAAAAGGGCAAGAAGACCAAAGACCATAGTGAAATCAGGACCCTATCCCCTGAAGCCAATGATTGAGTGGGAAAATAATTTCATATCCTCATGCCTGGATTTTAAGTGCAGAAAGCAATATAGTGTGGCAAAAATATGAAATATAAATTTAATAAAATGAGTTTTATGAGATGGGGCACTGCAGAGCTTCCCTAATTAAACTTTATCTTCACGTTAGGGCAATTTTCTTCTTTTGGAGACCAGTCTAACTTTCATTTCTTAACTTCCTATCACTCTTTTTATTGATAAAGCAATTATTTTTTTCTAAAACCAGAGGACAGAGCTCATAAAGTTACCTTGTTTCCCCACATTCTGTATTGCCAAAAGATATAAAGCATAAATATATACTTTTGGAAGGAAAATAAACCACCCAACTATTAACCATCATAGTATATTGCGCCCATCTTTACAGCTTTAAACTAGGTTTTGTGGATTAAGATTAGAAAAATGTCCTCTAGTAATGTTGGAAAACAACATTTGTTTTTGGAAATATTTGGTTTTTGTTTTTTGTTCTTGTTCTGTTTGTTTGATATGGAGTCTTAAGCTGTCACCCTCGGTAGAACGCCATATCATCATCATAGCTCACAGCAACCTCCAACTCTTGGGCTCAAGCAATCCCCTTGCCTCTTTTTTTTTTTTTTTCTCTTTTTTTTTAGTAGAGATGGGGTCTCGCTTTTGCTCAGGCTGGTCTCAAACTCGTGAGCTTAAGCAATCCACCAGCCTCAGCCTCCCAGAGTGCTAAGATTACAGGCATGAGCCACCACACCCAGTTGTGCTTTTGGAAATATTTGGATTTATCAAATAGGTCTTAATTTAAACTATTAACTCAAAGGTCCTTAAATATATCTCTTATGTCAGAAAATTGTACCTAAACTAGTCACAATTGCTAAAACTATTTCATGAAAGAATCTCAAAGTGATTTCCTAGCATCCACAGCCAAAAACGCCACATTTAAATACATCTGCAAGGAAAATAAACTTACAAGTCACACAAACTTCTACTATAAAAAAGGGTACACCAGGGCAGTTCCTGTGGCTCAGTGGGTAGGGCGCTGGCCCCATACACCAAAGGTGGCAGGTTGGAGCCCGGCCCCAGCCAAACTGCACCAAAAAACAAAACAAAACAAACAAAAAAAAAACGGGTACACCAAGTTTCATCATTAAATAACCATTTCAACTATTAAAAAGTCAACCAGTTATATACTGAGCATCATACAAAGCTAAAGAACCAGTGCCAAATAGTCCTTTCATATAGAAAAAATCAACATAAAAAGATTGTAGTGATAAATGTTCATCCACAAACCACTTGGCTTTATTATAATGATTTAATTTTTAACTAGGTAGACGATAGATGAATAGATAGATATTCAGGAGGAAGTTAAGGATAGTAACCACTAATCCCTTTAAAAATAGTTGTGTTGTCATTTGTAGGACAACAATTTTGCTATTACTTTCAGGTAAAAGACCTTAAACTATGAGTGTAGTGATACAACATATTGCATTTTTTTGAACTAGATGTTTCTTTTTTATTATTATTATTTTTTATTAAATCATAGCTGCGTACATCGATGTGATCATGGGGCATCTACATTAGCTTCACAGACCATTTGACATGAACTAGATGTTTCTTAAGATTTCATTGTACTTTACCTTTTAAAACTTTATAAAGAAATATCCAACAGCTTGGTACCTGTAGCTAAGAGGCTAGGGCACTGGCCATATACACTGGTGCTGGTGAGTTTGAACCTGGCCCAGGCCTGCCAAACAACAATGATAACTACAACAAAAAAATAGCCAGGCATTGTGGTGGGGACCTATAGTCCCAGCTACTTGGGAGGCTAAGACAAGAGAATTGCTTAAGCCCAAGAGTTTGAGGTTGCTGTAAGTTGTGACACCATGGCCCAACGGTGCTGACAGCAGCCCCCAACTATTTTCTTTGAAAAAATAATGCTTCTTATCTATGGGCCTGTCGATGCCATGTTGGATACAGTTGTTACAGGGCGACCATGAGAACTTCAAAGCTGCTTGCTCAGGATGCATTCGTGAAACAGTCTCTATAGCGTGAATTTGCTTCCATTGATTGTTTTCATGAAAATAAATGCTTTTATGGATTCTGTCATCTTGAAGGGTATAGGGAGCTGAGCCAAAAAAGAATGGTGGTAAAAGTGGGCAGTAGGTAGTTAAGAATGGTTCTCCCAGGAAGGAGGGCAATGGCAGGGTGCCCTAAGCCCCCATGTTGGTGCCTCCCACCTTAATTCTGTCCCAAGTGATTGCTCACACCTGGAGGGGAGGATCACCCTACCAGATCTACCAATCAGGATTCAGCATGCCACTGCAAAAGGATGTAAAATACTCTCTAGCCTAACAACAGCTAGAATATTGAAGGCGACCTAGAAGAGCTTTAAGGCTAATTACCATCTGTGTGCCCCAAACCTCACCATGGGTTCTCAGAGAGGCTCATGGGAGTTCTGCCCATGTTGTAAGCCTCTGGTTCCAAGGTGAACTCTGAATGAGGTAGGCCTGGCCCAGGGAGTATAAAAGAGAACCACTGGCCATAACTCTGACCTCTTTGCCCCTTTGCCTACTTGCCTTGTCAATGAAGGCCTCTTGCTGTCTATGTCAAACTTATCTTGCTGTTGTAAGCCTACATCTTGCTCTTACTCTGTAAACCTACCTTTCTTTTTCTCAATAAACTTTGTTCTATGCTTATCTTACTTTGGGATGTCTAGTCATTTTTCGACTAAGAGCACTGTCTTAGCTCTTTCAACCAAGGCAGCTGTCTGAAACTCTGACATTTTAGGAAACAGACAACTGCCCTGAAACCCAGCAGTTTGAAGAACAGAACCTGAAAGGAGGAACTCCACTCATTACCATTACAATTTTTCTCCAAGAAATAAAGTTTTTTGTTTTGTTTTTTTTTTTAGAGACACAGTCTCACTTTGTCATCCTTGGTAGAGTGTTGTGGTGTCACAACTCACAGCAAACTCCAGCTCTTGGGCTTAGGCAAATCTCTTGCCTCAGCCTCCTGAGTAGCTGGGACTACAGGCACCCACCACAACGCCTGGCTATTTTTTTGTTGCAGTTTGGCCAGGGCTGGGTTCAAACCCGCCACCCTCAGTATATGGGGCTGGTGCCCTACTCACTGAGCCACAGGCACCGCCCCAGAAATAAAAAATTTTTGAGGGCAAATATAAGTTGATTACTTGCTTTGGGCTACATTAAATAGAAGCTAAATAAAATGATGCCAAGTACTTATTCAATGTGTCTTTTAGCATCACAATACAGGTTTTCTTAACATCCAAAAGCAGAAAAAGAAAATTTGAAAAGCAATCCCGTGTTCAAGGAATATTTTACTTACTATTGTAATAAACCTTTGTTTATGCCTAGAGGTGCCATTAAATTTCCAGCCAGACATTAATATACAGCTCACTGGGGATTGGTGCATATATGGTGATTATTGCTGGGTGTTTCACTTGGGGTTCACTCACTACTCTGTTTATATATAGCTACTAGACAGAAGATTAATAAAGAAAGTTTGTACTTCATTTATATCCCAAGATTGCTCTTCTTCCATAAATAGAGATGAATAGGTATTTATCACGTGGATCAAATAACCACAATAGCAAGGTTTTAAAAATATTTAATGCATCTTTAGAAAGGCTTTCTATGATTATAGCAGAGAATAATTTAATTTTTTTTAACTTGAAGAAGTGAATAAAAATAGAATGGTGAATATGGAATAGTAAGTATTTGCTTTATGCCAATCTATGCCTCAGCACTCCAAGGGTAAGAGACTGAGTGGATATACCTGAGAAAATAACCAAGGAGGCACCAATTTCTACCTGTGAAAATACATGCCAATAATTACATACGTCAGAAAATCAACCCGAACATTGCCATGAAACGAGAGCCTAAATGAGTTCGCTACGTTAACACTAATTAACATGATTAGATTATAGATAATTAATCATGTATCAGTAAGGTGGGTTAATGGCATTACAGCTTTTTGATGGGGGATCTTGATTTTTTTTCAGTGTTTAAAAATAAGAATACTTTTTACCAGGGAAGATGGCAGCCAAGTAACAGCATCCCTGAAACAGGGCACGGCGAGTCTGGGGAGATAAGACTCCAGGCATCTCTGGCTGGTGGGATCAGCCTATAATTATCTCTTTGAGGATACAGGGAGTCAGCAAGGGGCTTCTGGACCCCAAGAGGAGGACAAAAGCAGTGGAAAACTGGCAAGTGGTTGCATGTGTTTGATCGACCTAATCCTGCCAGCAGCAGTAAGTACAAACAGCAGTGAGACTGCAAACTAGAAAGGCCTTCCCTGTGAACAGTTTCGGTGTTTTTGGACTTGGCACTCAGTTGAACTGCCTTGGAGAGAGCTTGAGCAGGAGTGCAGAGAACTTTGGGCATTGTCTAGGGTCCCAGACTGAGCCACTGAGCCGGACGGAGCTCATAGTGTTCAACTTTGGGCCGCAGGGAGCCATTGTGAGAGAAATGCCCCGGCAAGCTCTGCCCTCAGGGTCACAGAGCAAGGACTGGACAGGAGCTAGTAACCTAGTGACTGAGCAGCCTAAAGGCAGGGACTGAGCTGCCTTACAACCTTAACCCTCAGGGGCAGAGTGAGACCGGTTTTGGCACACTGGAGCCTAGGGCTGTTGCCCTGGGTAGAGTGCCATGGCATCACAGCTCATAGCAAACTGAAACTCCTGGGCTTGGCGCCACCCGGGCCTCCATAAGAGACATGACACAACCCCTGACCCAATCCCCACACCCGCCAGACCTCTGCATGCCCTGACCAGGAACTGCGGAAACCACGAAGCCCTGTGTCCTCCCTCCTGTCCCCTCCCTGCCTCCACACCAGCCCGCTCTTCTGGCCAGGGACTCTGGTAGGTGCGTGCCCTCTGGAACCCTACCTGCCTGTGTGCAGAGCCCTTCTCCTGGCCAGAGACTGCTGGAGCCTTGGGCTCTCTGTGCCAAAGTCACTGCACTCCCAGAACTGTGTGCAGCACCTCCCGCCCTGTTGCTAGATCCAGGTGTGTCACACTCCAGAGATGCTTCCACAACCAGAACTCCCTGGCTGGGGCAGTCCCAGAAGAACTACACAGGGTCATGCCCTACAAAGATCCAGCAACAATACAGTGATCCTGCTGTGGTCTAATCTTGGAGAGACACCTCCCCAAATCTGAGGATGGCCAGAGGCAATGGTGAAAAACAGTCATGAGGTGAAATCAACAGAAAAACTCTGGCAATATGAATAATCAGAGTAGATCAACTCCCCCAAGGATCAATGGGGCAGACACAGCAGAAGATCCCATGCACAAACAAATAGATGAGATGTCAGAAATCGAATTCAGAATCTGGATAGCAAATAAGATCGAATTAGAATTCCAAGCAGTAACCAAAAAGATATCTCAAGAATTCAACAAATTCAAAGACCAAATGACCAAAGATTTTGACACATTGAAACAAGAAGATGTAGCCCTCAAAGATCTGAGAAACACAGTAGAATCCCTCAGTAACAGAATGGAGCAAGCAGAAGAAAGGATTTCTGACATCAAAGACAAAGCTTTCAAACGTTCCCAAACTCTCAAAGAGGAAGAGAAATGGAGGACAAAAATAGATCACTCTCTCAGAGAGCTCTGGGATAATTCGAAGGAAAGCAATATTCATCTTATAGGGATCCCCAAAAGTGACAAAGTGGCTTCAAAAGGCACAGAGTCTCTTCTCCATGAGATTATGAAAGAGAACTTTCCAGACATGCCAATACATTCTGAAATTCAGATAGCAGACAGTTTCAGAACTTTAGCACAACTCAACCCAAATAAGAAATCCCCGAGACACATCATAATCAATTTCACTAAAGTTAATATGAAGGAGAAAATTCTGAAAGCAGCCAGATGAAAGACAACCATTACGTACAAGGGGAAGAATATTAGAATAACTGCAGATCTCTCTGCTGAAACCTTTCAAGCTAGAAGAGGATGGTCATCAACTTTTAATCTCCTAAAACAAAATAACTTTCAACCCAGGATCCTGTACCCAGCTAAACTGAGTTTCATTT
>CAUYPK010055235.1:0-44004 GCA_963574355.1 Loris lydekkerianus
CGGCATACGCGATCGCTACGAGTGTCTGGAGTTGAGACGTGTGCTGTTCCGATCGGGAGGCCACCACTGTGCCCTACCTGTGAGGAAAGTGAGGGAATTGGGAGGCCACCACTGTGCCCTACCTGTGAGGAAAGTGAGGGAGTTGGAAGGTCACCACTGTGCCCTACCTGTGAGGAAAGTGAGGGAGTTGGGAGGCCACCACTGTGCTCTACCTGTGAGGAAAGTGAGGGAGTTGGGAGGCCACCACTGTGCCCTACCTGTGAGGAAAGTGAGGGAGTTGAGAGGCCACCACTGTGCCCTACCTGTGAGGAAAGTGAGGGAGTTGGGAGGCCACCACTGTGCCCTACCTGTGAGGAATAGTGAGGGAATTGGGAGGCCACCACTGTGCCCTACCTGTGAGGAAAGTGAGGGAATTGGGAGGCCACCACTGTGCCCTACCTGTGAGGAAAGTGAGGGAGTAGGGAGGCCACCACTTTGCTATACCTGTGATGGAAATTATGGGAGTTGGAAGGTCACCACTGTGTCCTACCTGTTAGGGAAAGTGAGGGAGTTTCAAGACCACCACTGTGCCCTTCCTGGGAGGAAAGAAAGCAGAAGGCTACCACTGCTGAGATATGAGCCCCTAGAAACCTGCAAGTTCCTCTTCACTCCTCAAACCCATTGAGCCCCCCTGCAGTTCCGCAGACCTCCCCAGCTCACCATGAAATGGGTACTGGCACCCCCAGTGCAACACACCTGAGAGTTACCAGGAGCTCTGACGGGTTCCATTCAACAGAGAATGTTTGTTGTGTCATTTCTATGTACCCTACCAGTGCCATTCACCTGAGACTCACTGGAGAATTTACCCACGTCACGTGGTGAGAAGTGGAACAAGCTATTACAAATTCAGGCCTGTGTAAAGTTTATCAGCAACTACTAACCTGCTCCCTTACAGTTCTTTCTGTCACGTACCCCCACAACCGTCTCTAAAAAACTTACCCAATGCTGTTCATTAATGCGGTGTGGCGGGAAATTCAGGGCTGAGGGGGCATACGGAGAAACCTAATTCCTTTCTCCCAAGGTTTATGGAGCACCTTCTATGTGCTGCACGCTGCAGGGTAACCGAGAGGAATGTAACGGGGTGGTGGGGAGGTGGGTGAGAGGGGGGACAGAAACAGCTCTGCAGGCAGAATGAAAGCTGTGCTCTAGAGATAAGCGGGCAGGCGGGAAAGATAGAAGAATGTTTTTTCGGGGACCTGGAGCCTCCCTGTAAGAGCCGGCCTAGGGGGCTAGTGAGAACGAGGACCTCCGCGCCCAGGGCACCGAGGGACTGGGCATACTGGTCGCCCCTCGGACTGCAGGCTGGGCTCCCGGCGCAGAGGCCGCACACAGCTCGACCCGACCCCTGACTCTGGCCTTGACTCCGTCCCTGACCCGACCCTGGACCAACCAGCAACCCGGCCCAGTCCCGTCCCCCTGACCCGGCCCCGCACCCCGAGACCGGGGACGGCCTAGCCCCGGACCTCGGACCCGCGCCGGCACCCCAGCCCGCACCCAGCCCCTTACGCGGCTCGGACCCGACCCCGACCCGACGCCCACCTCGGTGATGATGTCGTGCAGGTAGCGGAACGGGGGCTTGCTCAGCAGCTTCTCCGTCAGCGGCGGCCTCCGGATCACCTTCCCCAGCGCCTCCTGCGTCCGCCTCACCACCGCCGCATTCATGGCGGCGTCCGCCTCCTGTCTGGCCGGCCGAGCCTAAGCCCGGGTCCCTGGCCGCCGCCGGCCCGGCCGCCGCCGCCCGGTCCCGCCTTGACGCGCTGCTCGGGTTTCCATCCCACAGTGCACCGGAGCCCCGCGACGGCGCCTGCGCGGCGGCCGCAGGGCGTTCGGTCGCTAGGGCTGCGCGGCCTTAGCAACGGACGCTCTGGGCGCCCCGCCCACTGCTGGCAGGCCGGGCGCCGTGCAGGCGAGCGGGCGGTCTGGTGTGCTCAAAGGCCGCCTCCCACCCTGTGGCGCGAAAGCAGGTGCTTGCCCTGGCTCCAGGAGCATGGGTTACCACCTGCGTGACGTCCAAGCTTCCCGCTGCCCGCCTCGGGAATTTCGAGGGCTGTCGTAGGCACTGGTTCATTAGAGGGGCTGGACTGTGTTATCCCCAAAGACACGGAACAGAAAACACTGTCCTGTCTGGTACTTGATGTGGCTTGTTGGGCAAATAACTTGTTTGTTCTGAGATTCCCTTTCTTTTCCTATAAAGCACAGATAATAATGTGCCGGCCTGTCCTGTCTACTTCCCAGGAAGGCAATGATGTCTGAATGACGTCTCAGGCCTTGAAACCAGGACAGAACCCTGCCCTTGCTGTCCTACGAGGTGCCTGCGATTCTGTCCCGCCTGCCTTCTACCTGTCATGCGCAGGTCCACTACAGAAATCCTTCCAGTAATTTGAGAGCTTTGTGGTCTGCAGTTCTTCTAATGAATACCTTTCTAACTTTTAATTTACATTTATTTTTTTTACCATTTTCAATGCTTTTTAAGTGTGGGTCTAAGTCTCCATCTAGTATGGAACATGTCTTGTCTGAAGAACTTATTTTACTATTTCTTTTACCACAGTTCAGCTGGCAATGGAAAAGTTATGCAGACAACTGTTCTCAGGACAGGCTGTGACGTTCATCAAATACTAAATTACATTTTTTTTTTTTTTTTTTTAGACAAGAGTCTCACTGTGTCACCCTGGGTAGAGTGATATGACGTCACAGCTCACAGCAATCTCTAGCTCTTGGACTTAAGCAATTCTTGCCTCAGGCTCCCAAGTACCTGGGACTGCAGGCGTGCACCACAATGGCTGGCTATTTTTTTGTTGTTGTTGTGTTTGTTGTTTAGTCAGCCTTGGTGTATGTGGCCGGCGCCCTAACCACTGAGCTACTGGCGCTTAGCGCTAAATTGCATTTTTATAGTTTTCCTCTCACGCCCCCCCTACAACCTGCTCCAATAAATTTACCCACAAGTATTTATTAGGCATAAAAGTACAGAATTCTGGAATGACTTTGCTTTTTCTTTTAGCACTTTAAGGATGTTACTCCATTGACTTCTGTTCTGCACTGTTTCCTGGTAAAAGTCTTCTGTAATTCTTGTTCTGCAGTCTATGATGTTTCTGGCTATCTTCAAAATTAGTTAGAAGTTTGCACATGATCTATTTGGATGTGGGGGTCTTTTTCATCTAAAGTTTGTATTTGGTTATTATTTAATACAATAAAATTCACACATTTTAAGTGTACAGCTGGTACATTTTGGTTAACTATATACAATTATGTTACCAGCACAACAAGGATACAGAACAGTCCCTGCCACCCCTGTGCCCAGTGAGACTCTATCTCCAAAAAAAAAAAAAAAAAAAAAAAAAATGCAATTTAGTATTTGATGAACCTCAAAACATTCTTCCTGCTCATTTGCAGTTCTCCCTACCCCCAGACCGAATCAGCCATTTATCTGGTTTCTGAAATTATAATTTTGCCTTTTCTAGAGTTTCAAATAAATGGAATCACACTTAATAGTGTTGCGTATTTTATTCTTTCTCTTATAATATTTTTGAGATTTATTCATGTCATTACCTATATTAATATGACATTCCTTCTTGTGGCTGAGTGGTATTCCATAGCATAATGTGTTTATTCACCAGTTGATGGACATTTGAGTCAGTTTAATTTTTTGATTATTTTCTCTCTCTTTTTTTTTTTTTTTTGAGACAGTGTGGCAGCCCATAGAGCATATGGCAAGGAGTGAGAGTTATAAGAAACACCTAAATTAGCTTGGTAATGTAACACCTTGGTGAAAAGGGCATGGGGAGGGATTTGGCTCTCCTAACAAACATGAGAGTTGTCGAGATGAGAGCATCAGTGATTGGCAATCTTTACACCTGTGTGTTAAGAGCCACGAGAGTGTGTCTACAAGAGGCTGGAGGAGAAGGCAGTCCAGAGCACACATTCTATCACCGACCCTCTCACTCTGCCTCTGTCACTTCTCCGGCCTGCAGAACACATCTCTCTATACAAAAGATGGTTATATTGTATCCTTCTTACTAAGACTGCTTTACTCCCTCAAATACTGTCTTTCTTTCTCCCTTCTGCTAAAGCAAATAGCCCTCAGGCACCTAAAAGCAATTGTTCCCGAGAAAAGTAGCCTAGCGGTCCAAGTCTGGAATCTAGATAAGTTGGGGACTGGAGACCTGGCCAGTCCTGGGCCCCAACAACAGAGTCTCACTTTGTTAGACTCTTCGTTAGGTAGAGAGCTATGGCGTCACAGCTCACAGCAACCTCAAACTCCTGGGCTCAAGTGATTCTCTTGCCTCAGACTCCCGAGTAGCTGGGACTACAGGCATCCACAACACCTGGCAATTTTTAGAGGTGGGGTCTCGCTCTTGCTCAGTCTGGTCTCGAACCTGTGAGCTCAGGCAATCCACCCTCCTCAGCCTCCCAGAGTGCCAGGATTACAGGCATGAGCCACCGCACCCGGTCTTTTTTGATAATTTATGAATAATGCAGCTATGACTGACTTTTCATACGCAAGTCTTTGTGTAAGCATAAGTTTCCATTTCTCTTCAGTTAGAATTGCTGGGTTGTGTGATAAGAATATGTGTAACTTTACAAGATACTTCCATACAATTTTCAAAGTATCTGTATCATTACTCACTTCTACCAGCAAAGTATGGAATTTCCAGTTGCTCCATATCCCTGCCAACATCTGGTATTTTTAGACTTTTAAGCTTTAATCATTCTAGTGAGTGTGCTATGGTATCTTATTGTGGTTTCAACTTACATTTATCTAGTGATTCATAATTTTGAGCATGTTTTTCTATGCTTATTGTATATTCATGTATCTTTAATGAAGATAGCCCATAAGGTGTCATTCAGGATTTATTGAATCACAGCTGTGTACAGAGGACTGACTGGGTGCTGGGGATTTAAGGGGAAACTAAAGACCTTCTAAAAGGCAAATCCATGCTGTGCCCTGCTGATCCACTGCCCCTGGGAACATCACTCCCCATGCTGATATCTGCACCCATGATCACATGAGCTTGGTTGCCTAGACAGAGGCTTGGTGAACAGGGTCCAGAGCTCATCTTCCTCCAGAAAAGTCAACCTCACTTCTACCACATGTCACCATGCATGGGCTGGCTAGGTGAGACTTAACTGAAAGGATGGGAGATACCTAAGAGAATGACAACCCACAGAGAAAAGAATTTAGCAACACTCAACATATCTAAACACCCCAAGGAATTGCTCAACACCAATGATCACTACAACAACAACAAAAGTAACCAGATGTTTGGTGGCCGCCTGTACTCCCAGCTACATGGGAGGCTGAGGCAAGAGAATCACTTAAGCCCAAGAGTTTGAGGTTGCTGTGAGCTGTGACACCACTGCACTCTACTGAGGGCGACATAGTAAGACTTTGTCTCAAAAAAAAAAAAAAAAAAAGAGCAAGCAATCCCATCTATCACTGGGCAAGAGACATGAACAGAAAACTTTCTCTGAAAAAGACAGTTGAATGGCTAACAAACATTTGAAAACATACTCATTGTCCCTGATCATCAGAGAAATGCAAATCAAAACCACCCTGACACATCACCTAACTCCAGTGAGAATATCCACATCACAAAGTCTCAAACTGCAGATGCTGGTACAGATGTGGACAGAAGGGAACACTTTTATACTGTTGGTGGGACTACAAACTAACACAGCCTCTTTGTAAAGAAGAATGGAGAATCCTCAAATTAGAGGAGAACTCAAATTAGATGTCACATTTGACCCCTTAATTCCACTATTTGCCATCTACCCAGAAGAAAAAAAAAACAAAAAATAGTTTATCATAAAGACATTTGTACTAGATTGTTTGTTGCAGCCCAATTTACAATTGTCAGTACCTTTCTTAGTTTATTTTCTTCTGACCATTTCTTATAATTTCGATGACAACTAAATTCAATACATTGCACAGATCCCCATTATCTTTGGTGACTTTCCCAACTGCAACCTAGGTTTTTTAATTCTTCCTCCACATTCTCATTTTTAAAAACAAATATTTATCTTCTTCATCCAAGGATACAGTCCTCTTTTCATCTATAATAAAATCATGGTGTTCTTGGGTATCCATATTTCACAAGAGACAAATTCCTCGGAAACTCTTGTTTCTGAATGTTCTTCCAACTCTTAGCATTAATTGGACATTGGCTCTTCCAGGGAATATTAATTATGAAAGAAATATTATTGAAGGAGAATTCTTAAGGTTTCCTTTATTCTTAAACCCACGTTTAAATTGTACTCATACCACACTACTGAATCCTGTTTTGTCAAAGTCTTATGTGGGTCCCTTGTCACTAAATCCAATCCACTTATTCATCCTTTTTTACATGACTTCTCTATAGTATTTGAAAATATTAACTATGCATTTTAAAATTCTTATTTCCTGTTTTTCAAAAGCAATTATCCTTGCTTCTTTATGTAGATTTGGGAGTTATTTTTTCTCAGTGTTATGTACTCAATTCTACTCCTTGAGTCATCCCCTGTATCTTAGAGAACATGGGAATTATGTATTTGATTATTTTGTGTCCTTAAGCCCCATATCCTCCCCAGGAGACAGCTTTCACACTTGTGACTCCAAGTAACATTGTGTGCTAAAGATTTTAATTGTATGTCTCCAACCCTGATTTTTCATTTTATCTCCAGACCAGAATTAGCCTATTGTGTAATAAACATCTACACTTGGCTGTCTTATAGGAACCTCAGATTTTTCATGTTTGACATTGAGCCACTTATCTTTTATCTATAAGGGCTTTTCCTACCAAGTTTCTTATTTCAGAAAATGGTCCATCATACTTCCAGAGGCTCAAGCTAGAAAATCTGGGCATGATTCTCAACCTTCTTTTCTCTTGCACACTTGTATCTACATACCAACTCTTTCAGGATCCACCTCTTAAATTCCCTTCCCATGTTAACTTACAGACAACCTTTATGCCACTACCATGGTCCCAGTAACCATTATCACTCACCCATGTTATGTCTAATGTCATTAGTTCTACCTTCTCAAGTGCTATACTTATCAGAGCTCTTTTAAATGCAAGAGCCCGAACATCTTTTAAAAATCACATGTTTATGAAGTAGAACCTTTGATCCAAAGCTTTTAATAGTTTCCCACTGCTCTTTTCTACCTTGATGCTAGTCATCTCTTGACAACTATCTTCTCTACAAACTTTAAAAGCAGTGACATTTATGTTTAAGCTCAGCTTCTTTCAAGGCATGTCTTTTTTTTTTTTTTTTTGAGAGTATCAAACTGTCACCCTGGGTAGAGTGCTCAAGGCATGTCTTGAGCATGCCCGTATATTTTTCCTTTTGCTTTGAAAACTCCACTCTTTCACTGTAAAATGGTCTTTATCTACTAAAAAGATACCAGTATTTTTTCCAGAAGACAATTTTGATTTTCTTTGGGACTACTTACCCAACTTTGTAGACTGGGTTGGCTCTTTCATTGACATACTCATATGTACATAATGCTTCTTAATACAATTCATATTTTATTGCACATTGCCTCCAATAAAGTTTAAGGTTTATAAGACTATGGACTGAGTCTACTTTGCTTATAATTTTGTTCTCAGCATTTAACACAGAAGGCAAGCAGAATTCTAAGAATGACCTCCAGTGATCCAAGCTCAACCTTGTATAATCTCCAACAATTAAGGTAGGTGGAAAGTATGAGTATGTTACAATATCTGTATTGTGATTTTGTTATATTATATACTGTATATAATATAACACTATACAATATATAGTGTTATATTTTATATATATATATAGTGTATATGTGTTGTTATGATCAATAATTATATTATATTATGTTATGTTATATTAATTATATTATATAGTATATAGTGTATATAGTGTATATGTGTCATTATGATCAATAATTGATTCAGATTAATGAAAAAGGGACATTGCCCATGTGGGCCCACTCTCATCATATGAACCCTTTCAGAAGAGAGTTTAAGGATCTCTATAAAGAGAACAATGAAAAACTGAGAAAAGAAATAGCAGAATATATTAACAAATGGAAGAACATACCATGCACATGGCTAAGAAGAATCAACATTGTTTAAAAGCCCATATTACCCAAAGTGATCTACAGATTTAATGCAACCCCCATAAAAAAACACCAAATAGTCAGTAAAATTTTAAGAAATAAAAATAATCTAGAGACATCATGCTACCAGATTTCAGGTTATAGCATAAATCTACAATGATCAAAACAGAATGGTACTAGCATAAAAATAGAGATCTAATGAATATCTATATCTAAATATAGATAATATCTATATCTAAATATAGATCTATGAAATAGAAGAGAACTTAGAGATGAACCCAGCCACATATCACCATCTGATCTCTGATAAACCATACAAAAATGTGGTCTGGGGAAAAGAATCTCTAATATATGGTGCTGAGAAAACTGGTTAGACACATGTATAAGACTAAAGCTGGACCTGCACCTCTCACCATTGATAAAAATCAACACTTGCTAGATACAAAATTTAAATTTAAGACATGAAACAATGAAAATAGTAGATGAGAGTGTGGGGTAAATGCTTGAAAAAAATTGTCCTGGGAAAATATTTTATGAAGAAGACCCTCTTGGCAATTGCAGCAACACCAATAATGGAACATGATCAAACTATAAAGCTTCTGCATGGCTAAGAGTACCACAACTAAAGCAAGCAACCAGCCTTCCAAATGGAAGAAGATATTTACATGCTATGAATCTTACAAAGGGCTAATATCCAGAATCTACAGAGAATTCAAAGTGATCAATAAGAAAAGAGCAAACAATCCCGTTTATAAGTAGGAAAGAGACTTGAACAGAAACTTCTCTGAAGATGACAAACGAATGGCCAACACATGAAAACAATGATCATCCCTAATTATCAGAAAAATGCAAATCAAAACTACCCTGAGATACCACATAATTCCAGTGAGATTAACCCACACCCCAAAATACTAAATCTACAGATACTAGCATGAATGTGGAAAGAGGGAACACTTTTGTACAGCTAGTGAGAATGCAAACTAAAAAGTTCTCTTTAGAAAGAAGTATGGAGAATTCTCAAAGAACTAAAAGTTGACCTTCCATTTAATCCCACAATCTCATTACTAGGGATCTACTCAGAAGAACAAAACTCATTTTGCCACAAGGACATTTGCATCAGAATGTTTATTGTAGCTCAATTCATAATTGCCAAGATACGGAAGTAACCCAAGTGTCCACCAACCCATGAATGGGATTAATTATGGATTAACAAACCATGGTAAATATGTGTATACACACACACACACACACACACACTCTTAGGGGCAAGGAGGGGAAAGGCGAAGGGTGATGGGCAACTAATGGGATTTCACCTAATGTGCACAATGTGATGGTGTTCAGCACATCCCCTGGGTGAAGGGCTCAACAGCTTGAACTTTACCTTAGAATTGAAAATAATGTAACCCAAACATTTGTACTCTCATATTAATCTGGAAAAAAAGAAGGGTTCTCTCTAGTTTTTAGAAGAAGAGAGAGTCAGAGAGATGCAATGTGTACTAAGGATTCATCCCAAATCTGCCAACCCAAGGATATTTGGAAGTGGATTCACCTCACAACCAACAGATAAGAGTTCAGCCTGGGAGATACCGTGAGTTTAGCCTTGTCATATTCTACACAGAAAACCATTCTGAGTCCACCTGAATATCCAACATAAAATATGAGATAAATGAGTGTTGTTGAAAGCCAAGTGTTTGTGGCAATTGTTACAGAAACAATGGAAAAATAACAGCACACTTCCTGAAACATAGTTGGAGCTCAATTATATGGACTGACTGAATTTAATGCAACTTTAAGAAATAAATCCTAAAGCCATTTTGTTTTTTTAATACATAAGTATATATTTGTTTTCTTTTAAATGAATAAATATATTATTTTCAAGTTAATAATGGATTCATTTTTTAAGTTGGGTCATTTGTTATTGCTTGAGAAATTGAAGCAGTGTCTCTTGACCAAGATATTTTCAATGTTCAACTACATTTAACCTGTCTGTTATAAGAGAATACATAATGCATCCATCAAAGAGCTAAATAAAGGCTCCAATATCAGCAGGATTAATAGTAATTCAATGAAAGATCCAGCACTCAATACTTGTCATTGGTTTGAAAAGAGTTGATTCTATTGATGTATTTATCTCCCAAGAAGTGTGTTCTTGTTATGACTTGCCCAGAGGCAACTCTTAATTCTATGTCAGAGTAATGTAGAATGTCTGCTTATTCAAATGAGTCTTCACAACATCTGCTGTCCTGGGATTGTGGCTTGATTGCCGGCATTTATTTCTCTTTCAATCTCAATCTATTTACAAAAATGTTTCCTATAATAAGATAATGAAAGCTATAACCCTACCCTGGTTTTCCTGCCCTGTTTTTCTTTTTAATAATTTAAGTTCTTTAGAGAATATTTTTTTTAAAAAATGTCTATATAAACCCTGGAAATACTCGTTGTGTTGATTTTAGATTTTTGTTGAAAAAATTAAATGTGTCAGGCACAGCTCTGGGCACATGGAATAAAAGAGGACAAATTAGTGACAGTGAACATCATCTGCTGAATACTATCATACATTACTAGTTTTAATGCAAGATAAAGTAGCAGACACCGAATTAAGTTAACAATATAAATTAAATGACAAAAGTCAAAAATTTTGTGATGAGGGCTTGAGCAGAATAAGATTTCAAAAAAAAAAAAAAAGTGAGCACAATTTTCTTAATTGGAAGCTTATAGAAAACCAATCTATAAATTAAGGTATGGAATTATATTGCAGAAGGGTATATTTGGTATAATGTGTCATATAGACTGGGAAATGGAGAGCAGCAAGAGATGAAATTGGAAAGACAGAACTGGGAACTGGGGAGTACCTCAGATTTTTCCTATTGCCTGGGAACTGGGGAGTACCTCAGATTTTTCCTATTGCAAGCAAATGAGTTAGTTTACTAGAGTTTCACGGATGCTGATGACACATAATATGAATGACATAATCCTGTTAGAGCTGTGGAAGGTATATATTTATAATATTTACATACATAAAATATAAAGTCATATATTAGAATATGTAAAATCTAAAAAAAACTTTTTCAAATAGGCCCAGGAGTTTTAGCCATATAGGGAAGAAATATTTCAATTGGTACCACACACAAAATTAGTTCTCAGACACAAAACCAAAATACGTGGGTCACTTTCCATTAACATTAATGAATAATGCAGTGATTAGAATCTTACTGGACTGGATGAAAATTCACGGCCTGAAAGTCTCATTTTAACATCAAAACAATGACAGGATAGTCACTAAAATCCATTTAATCAATAGGATATTTAGTTAAATGGATCTCCTAATCATAGAGTCATTAATGGTTCTGTGTACTTTTAGCAAATGAAGTGCTATATTTCAGAGATATCAAATGTGAATCCCAAGTTACTTCTAGTTGACCTAAATACCTCACATGCCCTGAATGTATGCTATCAAATTCAGGCTTTAAAATATGTTCATTTCTTTAAATCAAATATGCACAATCTCCTCTGAATTATGTACCCATGAGTACAAATGTTCACACATACAGTCACAAACATAGTGGATTGAACATAATATGATCTCAGTCTTCATTCTTTTTCATTCCTTTATAGTCAAGACCTGGTATTAATTAATATTATATATATATATATATATATATATATATCCCATGACACAGTTCTCTTTTTAGAAATTTCAAACTTTGTCTTTGTAAAAGTCTTTCATCATATTTCCCACAGGGTATCAGTTTATTTCAAAATTCTCCAATGAGTGTATTTTCTTCTTTTTGCCCAGAAGAGAATCATCTTTTATGTTTGACAAAAATTTCTGTTTCTGGCTGATATTTTTCAAATTTTAAAAATATTATTTATGCCTTAGAACATCCCATAGAAGTTATATCTTTTTAATCCCCTCTCCTCTGAGATTGCCAAAATATATTTATGTTTAATACATTTATACTTTTTTTTTGTATTTATACATTGCCTATATCCACAGCCAAAATAGATCACAATAAAAATATTGGGAGACTTCATTATGTGTCATTGGGTTTTCTACAAATTTTATTTGGACAAATTGGTTTCTTATGTTGATATCCAAATATACTGTATCTATTTGTATATTTTATATGCATATGGTCTACCTGAAGGATAATGTAGTAGACTCCTTTATAGAGACCCACCTCTGGTCCTGACTGAAATTAACCAAATGTGACTCCTAGAACTCTGGCCAAGGCAGGTGGATTGCTTGAGTTTAGGAGTTTAAGACCAGCCTGAGAAAGAGCAAGACCCCATCTGTACTCAAGACAGAAAAACTAGCCTGGCATTGTGGCGGGCGCCTATAGACTGAGCTACTTGGGAAGCTGAGGAAAAAGGATTCCTTGAGCCCTCGAGTTTGAGGTTGCTGTGAGCTATTACACAATAAGTAAGACTTTGTCTATTAAAACAACAAAACAAAAAACTCACATTTGACATTGGGTAAGATATTACCAATATACTCGAATATAAGCCGAGTTTTTTTCGGCACAAAATTTGTGCCGAGTTCAGGTTTTTCAGCATAAATTTTGTGCCGGAAAAAACTCGCCTTATACTCGAGTATATACGGTACTATGCCTGGGCTATAGTTTTTTTTATCACTTCTAAATAAGGGATTTGATAGTCTTAGAGATTTCTCTAAATGTTAAATTTATATCATACTACAAAGATATTATCTTTAAAATATTAACTTTTTATGCTCATTAACCTGTGTAGTAGCAAATTTAAGCTATAATGACATTATTTAAAGTGCTATTCTTTCCTGATATCACCAGATACAATAAATTTGTAGGATCCTGAAAGGAAATGTCACACTAAATTCAGGCTATTTTCCTAATATTTTTCCAATATTGACTTCAATTTTTCTCTTAGCCAAGAAAGGTAACTTTTTCTTCCAGTGCATAGGACCATAACTGATTGATAAAATTCTCTTCCAAAAAATTCCATTGCAAAGGCTTAGGAAATAAATGTATTGTTTATTTCCTAAGAAAAGAGTCATTTCTTAGAGGTTGTGGTGGTGGCCTACTTTATTTTTACATACCAGTACCATCCTTAGGCTTACACATTAGAAATAAGTTGCCCAATGTGAATAATCCTATTACACTTATTCTCCATTAAAAGTAGAACATTCAGCGGTACTTCACTGAACTGCACTGAACACTCAGTCATCAAATACAAATTATAACAAGTTTGTGCACCTGGTCCCATTTACAAAATTAGGGAAAAATGTACATATATATATAAATTCTCATATAGTGACATTATTCAATTGACTTTCAAAAATAAGAACCAAAGTGCTACCAGTTTCAATTAACATGGAACTCAATAATGCTTTATGAATATGAAAGCCTACTTCAGTTTAGACAAGAATCTTTCATGTTGAAATAATTATAACATTTAATATCAGAAGTGTGAATATGTGAGGCTAGCATATTTATAATATACAATGCAAATATCACTTTGTTAATACCATTTTGAAAAGATCGCTTGGCAAGATGAAGTAAAACAATGTTCAAAGTCATATAAAAGATAATCAGTTAATGTTTCTGCAAGTTTAGCTGAATGTGTAATAATATGTAGCATAAATATGATGTAGCATAAATATGATGTAAACACTAAAGGTCTAGTTAACTGAAATAGAAATCAGAAGGTATAATATCATCTTTGCTACTAAATTATCATGTTGCTTTTATATTAATTATTCACTTTTACTAGGACTACTATTTTTTCTCCTTGACAAAGTAGATGGGATCGCTAAAGGTGTGTTAAAACTTATACTTGATTTAATTAAAAATTTTAGTTAGAAAACCAGCATGTCCTAGAGTTATCTGTATACCTACATATTATTTATGTACATTTTTTTCACAAATCACTAAGTAATTGAAATTTGAATATCCCCTAAAATATTTCTCATAGTTTCCTTTATGGACCATTTATACTGAGACATCTCTCATCATGTAAAAAAATATTTACCATGGGAAAAATCATACAAAGATGTCATATACTTCATAATCATACCAAAAATGGATAACTAACATCAGAGTGGTTATCTTTTCTTTACCTACAAGATTATTAAAAAAAAAAAATGCTCCCAGTACATCTTTTATTTGAAAAGTAAGCCTTAAGCAACCATGGGCAAGATACTAAAACTATAATAAATAACAATGTATAATAAATTCCAAAGTAAATACCAAAGGAAGGGGTACATGTTTTTATCTATCTGTAATGGATCTTGTGGTAGATGCTCAGCAAAATTAATAGTACTGACCCCAAGTTTAACTGCTTATACTCAGAAAATGTCCAGAAGTAATTCTTACAATGGTATGTAAGTCAATATTGCTCTCAATTAGAGTGGGGTCTTTGTTCTCTCTTCTTGAATTTGGCTTGGCCTGAGACTACGTCATAACTATATGACTATACTCATTCTAATATTTTATCACAATTTCCAAAATTTCCCTCCACATTTCTAGATGGAACTAATACACATTTTTTCAATTTTATCAAGTTTTTACAAGGTGTGTATTTCATGCCTTCACCTCTCTCCCGAAATCTTAGTGTTGATCTTGAGAATCCTACTGATGTGAACTCGTTTTTGGAGACATATCTCATGTTTCTTAGGACCAAGAGGTAGGTGTCAGCCTTTGCTACTTCCAAATAATTTCTTTCCCTAATTTTTTCTAACCCTTGCTACTTTAAGAACACATGACATCAAGATATCTCTCCTTCTTGATGTGATTAACTAACCTTTCATTTATTTTAAATTCATTTATTGATAGCATCTATTTTGCTATTTTCTTCACCTCTGTCCTGTATTACTTACTGGAGACATAATATTCATATACAGAATCCTCCTAGGAAACCTTCATACCATCTGAGCTTCTCAATACCATAAATGTCAACTATCTGCTCCTCCAAACCGTTTCAGTCATGAACTAACACTCATCCCCCAAAATAACACTAGTTCAGCCACCATGATCTCAAGAACCTCACTCTCAGATCAATTATTTTTTTCTATTTTACCCACTATAATACTATCACCCAGCTTTCAGAGTTCATTAGAACCTTCGATTGGCTGATACAACCCTTTGTTCCAGTCTCTGATTACTCTACCTTCTAATTCATAGAGAAAAGATATAATCATATCGAACAATCTCCTCTTTTGTCTACCAAACTCACCAACCTGGCTGCCTCTTTATCACACGTTCTGTCTTCTTAGGTTACAGTAGATAACGTCCCTGATCTTCATGTCTACTCTGAATCCTATCTTTTCTCACCTTCTCAGTGCCTTCACTTTTTCAAATATTCTATTTTTTCTCTTGTATCATACAAGGTCAGACAAATATATTTGTGAACTAGACCTAGAAAAAGTGTTACATTTCTCATCACTGAGTATCACTACAGTCACTTGCAAGGTACGTCCCCTTGGAAAGCTATGCACTAACACCAGCGCATAGTTACGCTTTTGGAACTCCTTTCTCTGGAATGGTCAACGTAACTAGTGTCATACAAGGTCTGATAATTCAATTCATGAACTCATTCCAGAAAAAGCACTACATATCTCAATGCTGAATATCACTCTGATTGCCAAATGGCCAGGGGTAGTACTTCAAAGGTGAACATAGTGTTATTCAGCAATAAGGTATGTAGCACGTTTTCTAGAATGAGTTTGTGAACTTAATTGCCCAGCCTCATATATTCTTCCCATTCTGTGATTTGTTACCATCAGTGTAAATGTTCTTAGTATTATATATCTTAAAACCTTTTCTGTTTTCTTATTCTCTTTCAGCAACCACTCCATTTCTCTTCCTTCCTCAGTCAACTTCTCAAAATGACAGTCCTTGGCTGTCTTCTCTGTTGTGTTCACTTTCTCTAAGGAACTCATCTATTTGCAAGTTTTCAATGTCATCTGTATACTGATGATTGCTAAATATTTATCTAAATCCAAAGCATCCTCCTAATCCCTAAACAATAGTTATTAAAAGGAAAGGAAAGAAAAAGAGAGAAAAGAAGAAACCAACTATCCTTTTAACTACTCCATTTGGTAGTTAAATGGAATCTTAATTTAATCAAACATTTGATTTTCCTTCACAATAAATTTACTGTTTTCTATGTCTTCTTTGAGAAAGGTATATTAGGGTTTTCAGGCTAAAAAACTGCTAGAATATTAGTCATCTTGGCCTGTATGGCTTGAACAATACAAATTTATTTTCTTACAGTTCTGAAGGCTGAAATCTAACATCAAGGTCCCAGTACAAGTTTGGCAGCCTGGAGTGCGACAGTGCTGCCTTTTGCTTTTATATGGTCACATTCTTGCGTGTCCTCACATGGCAGAAAGACACAGAAAGAACAAAGTCTCTAGTTTCCCTTCTTATAAGGGTTCTAATCTCACCATGAAGGCCTCGCCTTCCTGATCTCACTTACACCAAATTACTTTCCGAAGGCCTCATCTCTAAATAGTGTCAGATGGTGGTTTCAACATACAAATTTTGGAAAAGGACACAATTCAGTTCATTCCGCCTTCTGCGTATGTGTACACTTGATTCTACCCTTTTTGATAACTTCCTACAGTCAATCTGTCAGCATTACTTTCAAATTCAATCCCTTATTCTCCTTGCAATTTTATTTCCACCAACTATTGCCTCACCATTACTTCAAGTCACATGATTATTATTTTTTTTTTTTAATCGAGGACTCCAAAACAGACTTCTAAAAAGTTTCCCTCCTCTTTTGGATGATTGTCTATTTTTAACTCAAAGGTCAGAGTAATCTGTTTAAATTCCATTATGTTATCCCTTTGTTTATACCTGCCATTGGTTTTCCCACAACTCTCCATAGCAGAGCTCACACCTTCTTTGTGCAATCTGTCTCATATCCATCTTCTCTGCACACACTGGCCTTGCTTCCAAATCTCGACTAAAGCAATTCTCTATCACTTTAGCTAAAGAAGCTGCACCTTTAATGTCCCACATTTAATTTTTTGGTCTTGTGTTACTTTATTAAACTATTTATGACCTCAAATTACCTTTTTATATACATCTTTAATGTTATTGTGTCCAAGTAAGAGAAAGGCACTTTCTTGAGAGAAGGAGTATTGTCTTGCTCATTTCTCTTTTAAAAACCTAGAAATGTCTCTGTACAGAGGAATTAGTTAATAAATATTTGCTGATAGGTTGATGCTTTTTGGTTTACATATTTAGGATCATCTATCATGCAGAGTCTCAAAATATAATATTATTACACATTTGGGAAAGAAAATAAAGAGATGTCTAAATTCTACACTTACCAGACAACTCCTGTATAGTAGTAGTCAATATAAAAGATGAGTAATTTTGAAATATTTTATGTATTGTCTTCAATGCTTTGTTGCCCATGTTAGCAGAAGTAACTATTTAGGATTAAAACTAATTTTTGCTTTCATATTTGAAAAAACAAAAAACAAATTTTAAGCCATATAATTTATCTAAGATGATTTTTCTGCACAAGCTTACCGCTGTTCATTGCTGATGACATCTTTCCCCTCATTACTCCGTCATCCCTCAAACAGTCCACCAGTTTGTTTCTTTATAAGCCATTTTTGCAAGGCTTAAGCCACTCCATTTTAAACCACCATTTCTGCTGTGGGGATTTTTCTGAATTTTGATTATCTTCCTAATTCAGTGATTCTCTAGCTTTAATGTGGGCGGGAATCATCTGGCCAGTCAAGAGAAGAGGCACAAAAATGTGATAAAAATGTAGATTCTGCCCTACTCCCAATCTGGCTTGGAAATCTATATTTTAAGTAAACACACTGGATGATTCAGATGCAGGTGAAGCTGCATTTAATTCTCAAATAAATTGAGATTGACTCTTTGAAAAGTTTGCTTTCTTAGCAGACAGCAGCGGAACAATTTGGTGGCAGCTAGTGTGTTTAAAAATAACTTTGCCCCTGATAATATGACTATTATGTTTCATTTTAGAAATTTAGGGATGTATCAGATCAATAATTAGGTGATATATAATATAATTTGTAATCCAAAGGTCAGGTAACTACTGACTTAAGCACATACATTTCTTAATTTTTTGCAGCACAGGCATTCTACAGGGAATGTATATGTGCGTGTATATATATATACATATTAGCTGGGTAGAGTATCTCTATTCTCGTGGAGCTATATAAAAGCAACTTTCCATTGTTTCTTTTTAAAATTGTTTTTATTTGGCAAGGACAGTTGTCTATATCAAGTATAATGTGTTATTTGAAATATGGATGCAGCGTAGAAGAGCTAAATCAATCTAAATAATATATGCATTACCTTGGAGGTCCTTTATTGTGATGAGAACACTTCAAATCTATACTCTCAGCAATTTTCAAGAATACATTACCTAGTTACCATGTTATAAGATAGATATCTGGAATTCATTGCTCCAAACTGAAATTTTACATGCTTTCACCAGTCTCTCTCTCTCTCTCCCCCTCTCTCTTCTACCAGGGCTATCTCTCCATTCTCAATACTTTCAAAATATTTCATTGCATAGCAACCATAATTTTATTATTCTATTGTCCAACATTTAGAGTTGATAACAAACATCTTTGTATATAAATATTCATCTAAATTCTGCCTTATTTTCATGTGATAGCTTTGGCATAGTAAAATTTCCAGTGTAGTGGACAGGGAAAAGCAACAAATGGTATCTAAAAATAGAAAAAGAATTTGCTTCCAGAAGCAATAGTCTCGCAGTTTTAATTTCCCTTTGAGAAAAAGTAAGAATTTTAATGAAAGAATTGATTATAAAATTTACATTTTACAAAAATCTAATATGTAGAAAAGTATGTTAGACTTCTTTGAAAATTAGTTCTTTTAAAATAATTTTAGGCATCTATATTTAATATTTGAGTATTACTTCCATTACTCTCCAGCAGAGATGTCCTGTTATGACGTGAAGAGTGTCCCCTGGAATTATGCAATGTGGCAATTCTCTTGGATTGACTTTGTGGTGATGTGGGGGAACTTCATGGTTTCTTAATAACATGAAAATATTTTACAGTTTCTTCTTCAATCATTCATGATTTATCATGAAAGATATACATCTGAGTTATTCTGTTATATTCTAATCTTATTTTGTTCCACTTATAGAAAGTTCTTTTTTTACAGTAAAAATAACATACTTAAGTTCTCTTTTGTATTTAATTTATTCAATTCTTAATTTTTAATCTGCACAGGATTTGTTGTAATACATAAAGACCCAAGGTATTTTGTCTCCTAAAGCTAGGTAATAAATAGTCCGTAAGTCATTTATTTGTACTCCTGATTATTTCCTGAAAGATTTATTATATACTAACGTTTTACATGTGAGAAATTATTTTTTAAAAGTAACTTTTTGAAGCCAGAGACTTGCTAGACTTCTCTAGCTATACATATTTTTATTTAATAGCATAATTTTATATTCAAAACATGGATCAGTACAATCAATTACTAGTGTTTGGCCATGCAGAATCATTCTTAAACTCTACCCTGGAGGCTAGAATGAATAAAGTGGGTGTCAAGCCTCCTGTATAAATGTTTTTTCTATGGAAAATCACAAGCCTATGGTATACTTGGTACAAAATATAAAATGAACTACAGATAACTTTGAGCTGTCATTATGAATTAATGGCAGTTGGAATGTTTTGATGTTTTTATTTAAACTTAGGTTTTCTGAATAAGATACATCTGAGCCAATAATAATCAGACACTCCCTCCACTGACTATCTACAGGAAATATGCCAGTAAATCTCTCTCCTATTGTAATAGTCCTGGGAAATCAAGACCAATCAGAGCAAGTTGACATCAGGAGAACCAGGATGCCTAGGGAAGCACTATAAAAGGACCAGGGTTCAGAGAGGACATGAGAATGACAGTCTATCATCCTTATTCTCAAGATACTTTATGAGTTAACTTAATTCAAATGATTTTTCTCTAGAAAGCAAAATAACGGACGTGGTTCTACTCAGCCAGGACATTATACAAGACGGGAGATCCTTATGATTACGTCAGCACACCCAAAATGAGAAAATTTAGGGAGGATATTTGGAATCACTTGCATATATTTAGGTTTTCTGACCATGGCAGTAATAGAACTCTTCCCCTTTTCTATTTATTAATACTCAATAAAACATTTTATTGACAAACATCAATAAAACATACACTTGAGAAACAGAACTTGACACAGGCTGCCTGAACCTAGTCAATTATTCCATATTCCATCTTGGAAGTTGACAAATGTTTCCATACACATTGTGCTAAAACAATACCAATATATTCTAGTTAACATTTCAACAAACACTTCTTTACTTAATTTTCCATACGCATTTGTTAGCAACTAAGGAGCTAGGTCAATGTGAATTTCTATCATGAATTGAGCTCTCTGGACCCATTTTACATATGTTTCCACAAGTAATTGGGCCAAACTTGTATTTTCATGGTAATTAACTCAAAGATGTATCTCACAAGATGTCTTGACCCAATAGAACCATCAGAAAAATATTCTTAGTGACATCCAGCAATGCCTTTTTTATTTATTTATTTATTTATTTATTTTTTTGTAGAGACAGAGTCTCACTTTATCACCCTCGTTAGAGTGCCATGACGTCACAACTCAACCTCCAGCTCTTAGGCTTATGCGATTCTCCTGCCTCAGCCTCTGGAGCAGCTGGGACTACAGGCACCCGCCATAATGCCCGGCTATTTTTTTATTGCGGTTGGGCCGGGACTGGATTTGAACCCGCTACCCTCGGTATATGAGGCCAGCACCCTACTCACTGAGACACAGAAATAGCTTCTTTAGTGAATACTTCATTGGGCTTACAAATATACAAGTTTATTCCTGTTTTTGGAAACTTTCCACCTGTTTCTATCAGAGGCAATAGAATAACCTTGCATTTTTTCATTCAAAAATGTTTTTAAGCATTTTGTTTACTCTTACCAACCATTCTCAGTGCAGAATCATTCAAGAATTCCTATCAGAGCTAAGTTTCAAAAAATATTTTGCTCCTTCTGAGGAATTTTTACATTTCTTTTTATTGGAAAATAAGGCTCATAAGGAATCATCTATCACTGTCTAGGTAAAGTAATTATCACATAATGTTTTGTACCAGTCAACTGAAATGCAGCAGAGACCTCACTAGTATAGGAGTTAGGTTTTAAAGACAGCACAAAAGCAAAACAATATATAATTAAATTCATCCCTGAAAATCTGTCTACATTCCACGTTAGAAACCAACCTACCCTATTTCAGTAAGTCAAATACAGCCAGTGTCTTCTCTAATGTTGAAAATGATTGTTATTCCCTGAGTAAGTACTAGGTAGAATTGTTTGTATACCTATATTCAGACTCAGCTTTCACATTCAGTACAGCAAGCTGTCTCACTACAACAGGCAGCCAGGAAATAAGTGAGCCCACGTAATGATCAGAAGAGCAGATTCATCTCTCATCACAAGCTCATTATCAAGATTGGTGGCTGCATGATTTAACTAGCTCTCTTTTTCCTGTTTTCACAGCTCTCTATAGCTTAATTCACTATAGTTAGTTGGACAGATAAGTCAATCGCACTGTAACTAATTTATAACTTACATTCTGTTTGAATCCATGTTCTAATTTTTACTAGTCTTTGTAGTCTCTATCCTGAATTTATAGTTTCTGAATTTCTTCACGTCTTTAGTTCAACATGCATATAACATGCTATGTGATCAAAACATAGGAGAAAAATAAACTGGGTAAAATTAAATACATAAACAAATCCATAAAAATAATCCAGAGGAACTCTAAAAGAAAGGGAAATTTTCTCTTGTTTTTGCTTCCAATGAACACTGGGATTATGCCTTTTGTTTTAAAATAATTTTCCATTATAAAATTTACCTAGGACATTTTATCTAGTCTTCCATCTTAGAGTATATGGAAGTTATAAACAAACTCTAAGATCACCACTAAATAAATATAAAGCAACGAATATATACAGCAATTAAAACTTATGATTAAAGCAATGCAGTAGTGGAGATCACTGGGGTGGAAGAGGTACCCAATCCTTTTCACAGGATCTTCAGAGCAAGCTCAGAGTTCTGCATATGGAGGGTAGAAGTGAGGAGGACAGAAAGACAAAGACTAAGCAAGGTGTTTACGATGGGTCATAATGCAGAGTGACTTTCAACACTCTGGCCTGCTTGTATGTATAAGACTGGCAGCCAAGTGCATAAGTCACTATGACATTGAGACAAATTCTGCTTTGCATGCTCCACTGTTTCACTTCCAAGAACCACAGTCAACAGTGTCGTTCCTGATTCACTTGTACAAACTTCAACTTACACAGCTTATTGGTGTCGCTGGGAGGGCTTCATTTGTTCCTGTCCACATCGATTTTGTGTTCTGTGATTTTTATGTATCTCCTAAATTTTTGTAATGGCACATGCATATGCTCCTGGGTCTGGAGGCAGGGGAAGAGGACTGTTCTCTAAATAAATAGAACTATCTCCTGGGAATACTGAGAATTCCACTGTACGTCTTGGTACCTCGAAGAAAAAATTTTAAATCTGGAATCCCAGAGGCCTTCTGTGTTTAGCATTGTATTGTTTATACCAAAAAAGTAGAATGAATCTAAATATCCACTAATAGAGTACTGATTAAATGAACCTATAATTTTAGATAACTATTAAAAATAATTGTACCTATGTAAATATATTAGCAAGGTTTTTTAGATGAAAAATCAAGGGACAAAAAAAAAAAGGAAAAAAGAAAAATCAAGGGACAGAATAGTTTGTACAATATGCTACTATTTGAGTAAAATAACTTAAAAGGAAGATGATAAATAAACTACAAAGTGTCTACAAATGTATGTGTATTAGGATGGGTGAAGCAGTAGAAGTGGGTCTAAGGGAATAAACACGATGTTTGCCTTTGCTAAGGAGGCGGCGATAGGCATCATCTCAAGTTGGCTTAAAAAAAAGACATTGTTTTGAATTGAGAGTATAACCACAGGAAGGAAACACAAAGACAATTTACTCTTAGAAAACCTTTATAGGAGAAGAGAGAAAGACAGCATTAGAATCTGACATTCTGGGCCCAAATCTGTACAGCCAATCCTTAGTCATGTGACTTTAAAAGCCACGTGTTTCCTCATCTCTAAAAAATATAAAAATAGAAATTTTGTCATAAGGCTGTTATGCTAATTTTTTTTTGGATAAGGAAAAATCTTTAGTAAAATTGCCATGTAGAAACCAATCAGTAAGTGTTAGAAATATTAGCTAATAGCATTTTTTTTCCCTGAGGGATAGATCTATGAGAAATTAGAGATGGGACATGGTAAATGTTTACTATATTTAGACATTGTTTATGTTTAATTTACATGTCTTTCCTATCATGATTTATGGAGACAAAGATTTTAAAATATGTCTATAAATAAAGATGTTTTCAAATTGAGTAGGCTTGAAATGAACTATTAGAAAATTAAAAGGCAGAGATGGGCATTGATTGAATGGGTGTGACAAAGAGGGCAAGGTCAGTAAATTAGACCTGAGAGATGACAAACATGAAATAACCACAAACAGAGATAGAAAACCTTGACTGGAGGTCTAGCTGGGGGCAACAGAAGACTTCGCTCTAGACGTGTTCAACTTGAAAAGGTATCAGCCTATCTAGACAGAAATACTCAGCATTGACTTGTCTTTGAAGTCAAGATACATGTATCTCATATACAAGTTATATGCATCTCACTGATCTTTGAATCCTTCCCCCCCCCCCCATCTAGAATCTCCATCACTTGTCTAGAATATAGCTGGACTCAGAACATGTTGAATGAACCCTTGCAAACATGGATGGATGGGTGTATGAATAAACATTGACTTAGGTGTTAACTATACAAATGTGACAGTGAGCTTGTTAGAAGAAAAGAGAGAAAGTGAGTCTTGAGAAATATCCATCTTTAAAGGAAAGTGACCATAAAACTATACCAGTGAAAGGGAGACCCTAGAATTAGAAAGAAAACCAGAGATCACGTCATAAAATTATGGAAAAGACAATGTATTAATATTGAAGTGTTTTTATGTGTTTTCTCAAGAATAAGCTGGAATCCTACCTCTGAAAAGACATATAGTAAATGCTTGTGTACCCCCAAAGATAAAGGTATGTTATCTCTAGAATAAAGATGAAGATACTTAAAATATTGCTTTAATAATTTAAAGATAGTGTCTGTCATCTTGAGTGCTTATTTGTAGATAGCTATTTAAGAAATATTAATTGGATTAAATATCTTTGCTGAAATGTAATACAATCACTTATCTCAAGGAAATACACATAAAGCAATTTTAAAAATACAGAAAGTTGAAAAGATGATTAAATAATTGGTTTTATTGTAATGATTTGATTACTTTTAAATTTCTACATTGGCTATCTTGCATTGATTTCTGGAAAAGCAATAACCCGAGAGCAAGTTTTATACCATCAAAGGAATTTTAATTTATTAAAGGCACAATCACTTCGAGGTTATATTAGGAAATATTCATACATTTATCAAGGGGCAAGGACATTTACTATATTTTAGTTTTTCAAGTTTATAATTTTTATGTTTTATAAAACTTTTTATTCATAATAATGCATCAATATTAACTTGACATTTTACAACATGCTACAGGTAGAAATGATCCCTTTGATATTCTGAATTAATTGTGGATAAATTTTCATCTTTTTAATGCAGCTCTGATACTGAGTCTGGGTGGGATGCATTAAATGCATACTGTCTGAACAATCTTGTAGCAACTAGTGATAGATCCTCAGGACATAACATTAACTCTTCTCTAAGCAATCAAACATGTAATTTTACGAGTCATGATTGCTCCTTAGGCTACAAGAATGTGAAATGAGTATTTGCAAAGTGAAGTTGCTAAGTAACATTAAGAAAACTGCTATGAAAGCAAAGTTAATGATCTCAGTTGGTACCGTTTAGCTTGGGCATTTAAACTAATAGCAGTGTCAGGTTGGATTTACTGTAACTTGACAGCTTCTTTTCTGTGCTTTGCTGGAGAAATCTTTCTTCTCCAAAGAACCATAACAGTTAGTGCTTTCATTCTTCCAATTGCTTAACAAAATTGACAAATTAATACACCACTCAATTGGGGAATGGTTATTATTCCCATTTTGCTGTTAGCAAAATAAGCAAATATGTTATTTGAAGGAAAAAAAAAAAAACGGAATGAAGAATCAAAACACTGAAATGTATTGATATTAAGATGACAGTATCCCTAGTTCTGCCTAAAAAAACTGTAAATATGTTTTCTGGGGCATATGTAATACTCAAGAAATTTCTTAAAATATTTTATTACCCTGCATTATATGTTTATATCATGTTGCAACAGAGAATGTTTATGTCCCTGAAAAATTCATATGTTGAAAATCAGCCCCCAAAGTGATGACACTAGGAGGTAAGGTCTTTGAGAGGTGGTTATGTAGTGAAGGTTAAGGAATCTTAGGAATAAATTAATACCCTTGTAAAAGAGGCTCTGATGAGCTCCCCTATTGAGAGACACAAGAACAAGACAGATGTCTATGAACCTGCAGACAGCCCTGACCAGACCCCCAACCTGATCTTGGACTTCTCAACTTCCAGAATTGTGAAAAATAAATTTGTGTTGTTTATAATCCCCCTGGTCTATGGTGTTTTGTTACAGTAGCCTGAAGGAACAAAAGGAAATGTTAATATAAAATAGAATTCTCAAAATAGAAATGACCTTGACCAGCTAACTAGATTTTGCTGATGTGACTCTTAGGTTGTTGCTATGTGAGGAGGAAAAAAAAAAAAAAAAAAAAAAAAAATTATATATACACATATACATTTTAAAATAATCAAATGGCTTAGAGAAAATATTCTTTGTCCTTAGGATTGTGAAAAATGACTGCATGTTTCAGAAATAGAGACTCCAGTCACAGGGGCCATCATCTTCGTAAAGGTTTAACTGAGAGACTATCACTGAGAACCAGCCTTCTTTATAATCCATCCTTGCCTAATACAGGAGTCGTGAAAGAAAAAAATGCAGTCAGAGACCAGCCTTATTCTCTTAGGAGAAATTAAGACAAAATTGCTTTCCTTTTAAGAAGTCAAGCATGTGTATGTGTGTGGCGGGAGGGGTGGGGGTAAGGGGAGGAGTAGATATGGAGTGCTTAACAGAAAATTTTATAATTTTATAAAATTGGTCAATTGGACTAGAAGGCTGTTAAGGCACAGAATCTACAGATTCAATCCATGCAGAGAGGTATTGGAAGAACACTCTGGAAACTTCTGTAATATGTTATTCTGGTTTAGACTCTATCTGCCATTGAGGAGGGAAAAAAACACTTTTATGTGACCCCCCCCCCCCTTAAATTTAGGGGAATCATTTAAACAGAAGCTAGAACTCTCTTCAGTTCTAGACATTTCTGAAGGCAGGAGTTTTTGGAGTTGTGTCTGGAAGCAGGGCTTGAAAAACTTGGGAAAATGTGAAGCACCCTCCAGTCTGTATTCCAGGTTCTCCACAGCCCCAAAGAGGCAAATAGTAGAACCTTCTTACTTTGCTTCATTACTCCAGTGATGATGCTTGCAGGGGGCATTAGATTACTAGAGTGGCAGGAGCTTGTAGCTTTCAGAATATCAACCCCTGAGAAGCTGCTGAGCCTTGTACTCCAGGCTGGACCATGTAGAGACAGAGCTCCCTCTCCTACAGGGAGTCTATTCACCAATGCTATACTTGGAGTACAGGTGACATTTACCTAACCAGAGGAGGGATCACATAACCACCTAAGCATTAGCAGAACCAGGATCTCTGTGTGACAAAGAAGAGTTCCCCACTGCTAAACCTGGTGCCCTCTTCCTCCCACCTGATCTATAACACAGACATTTGATGCTCCCCTTCCTCTACTCTGTGCAGTTAGCACAACAGCTTGGGAAGAGACAGTGGATATTTTGAATTATTTGCTTTGAAGACTTTAAAACTAACAAAACTGTCTTACATTTAGAAAAAATTATGCTCTGAACTAAAAGAAAGAGGCAAGGCATGAAACTTGGCAAAGTTGTCATTAAAGGACCTGCTAGATATAGTACACAGAGTGAAGAGGACATGTTGGTGCCCTCTGCTGAAATGGTGCTTCCTTGCTGAATACTTTGTACAGTGGAAAGAGGTACAGCCCCTTTCCACTGTACAAATTCTGAATAAGAATTTCGGATTAATCCTGACTCTGCGGTCACTCTCTGGGTGAAATGGCCAATATTAAGCATTATTAAATGTCATCTCTGAGACTGTTTCCTCAATGAAGAGTGAATATAATGCTGTCAAACTCACAAGTTTGACAGATGAATGATTGGGGGTAACTATCAAGACATTTCATGTTCATACCCCAGAGTTTTGGGACTTTTAACTAAACTGGTTCCATTTTATTTGTGGCTAATTATACTTTAGCAATTCTCTTTATCAATGAGAAAATAAAAACTAGTGTTAATTCCTAAATAGAAATTTTCCAACAGAATATTGTTGTAAGACTTTCCGTTGGAAAAAAATAAAACACTACCACCTATGTTTAGTTTGGTTACTGAGTATATTTTTTGTTTGAAATGAATGCATTAAAGATAATTTTGTGCTGAACAATGTCTTCTCCAGAATACAATACTTTGATTTATAAAGTGTTACTTAGATGGCATATCACTAAGAAAAAGGTAATAAGAGTTCAATTGATGGAAATTTGACCCCTAAGTGTCTATTATGTCAAGGGATGTATCTTTGAAGACTAGAGACAAGTTGGAGATAGATCTTGAATTAGGAAAAAGAACTGGGCAGAGGGAGGAAGAGTGAGAAGAATTATATTATTAAAAGACCATCCTAGGAAGGCAATGACCAAGACCCAATGAGTCCACGTCCTTCCTGAAGGAAAGAATATCTTTCTAAAGAAAGAAGAATGAGAGATGAAGAGAAAGAAAAATGACTGGGATCCCTTTATTAAACTAAATAAATTGATCTTTCATGTTGAGTTCTTGGTGAAAAGAATATTTATAAATGTTTAACCATGCTGGTGGGATAGAGAGAAATTTCAATATGCTAGTCTAGAAAGCATGTCAAATATTTTCAGAATCAAATGACTTTTTTTTTTTTTTTTTAGTCCAGGTCAAAGAGTTTATGTGCATAATATAAAATTTCAAGACAAATGTGTGAGTTTGACAGCATTCAATTCACTGTACATTGAGAAAACCACAGCTCAAAGATGACATTTAATAATATTTAATATTGGCCATTTCACCCAGTGAGTGACTGCACAGTCAGGATTAATTTCAAATTCTTATTCTGGTGCCTTACCTTTTCCCACCATACAAAGTATTCCAAGCAAGGAAGCACTGTTTAGGAGAGAAAGATGTGTTATGAAGGAAAAAAAAATTGCTTTCTATGTCCAGAATAAGCAATGACAATGCTTAACAGTTTCTCTGCTGGGGGAAAAAATACAGTTGGTCTTAGCTGTGGTCCATGAAGGATGAGGCTTCAGTCTTATTATGGAAGCTAACATTTGTTTGCCTGCAGTGGTGATGGCTGGTTCGTTCCTTTGATGACCCAGGTGGCAGTCTTACTGATTTTTATGAGTAAAGGAGTCACTGCAGCTTAAATGCATAACTAGTCTTAAGTGCTTCCCTGAGTGAAATTGACAGTTCATTTTATTTGGTTTGCACAGTCTTGTCCTTTGCTTTACACCTCTTAAAAGCAATGTGAAAAGAACTTGATTATCTACTATCTGTACCAGGCAGACAATGTTTACTCTCCAGGGCTGCAAATGTACTCCATCAAAGAGGTGGGATGGTGGGTTGAGAATAATACGTTCTTCAGGGAAGAGTCTTATGGATGAAAGGCCTTCCCAAACCTGTTTTTCTATGGTATTTCTCTGAATATTTCTAGTTACTCCCCTTTCCTTCTGTTCACCACACCAAAGCTGAACACTAAAGCAAAATTACTAAATGCTTGAGCCTAATCTGACCGATTTCTCTGGACACAAAGTAACTGCCGAGAGGCTCAGGTTAAAATACAATTGGTTGCTCTTACCCAAATTCTAACATTATGTCAGCAGACAACCTGCAATCCTATAAGCCTGAACTTATACAATATATATTTTGTACAATTAGTATTTTGATCATATTAATGACCTCAGAAACTCTAGTCTTTGTCCTTTCAAGAGACCGAAGTTCTATTCATATTACTTCCCTCTTTTCTCCATGTTTCTCTAAAATCAACTCATTTTCCCTTTTTCTAAACTTCCTATTCCAAATCTTCACAAACCTCAGTAATCTCATCCCGCATGCCTGTACTCACCATTAGCAAGTAACATGATCTCTTATTATTTTAATATTATCAACTTTGCTGAAAGCTAACTCATACACAATATAATTTACCCAATTAAAGTATCCAATTCAGTGGTTTCTCATAGACTCACCACGTTTTTCAACCTTTACCACAATCAGTTTTACAACATTTTCATCACTACCAAAAGAAACCCCATGCCACAGGCAGTCGCTTGCCACCTCCTTCACCCTAGACCCACCCCAGCCATCAACCTCTGGCTTCTGGAAATCACTAATCTAATTCCTGTCTCTATAAATCTGCTTATTCTGGAAATTTACATAAATGGAATCATGCAACACGTGGCCTTTGGTGTTTTTAACTTAGCATAATGTTTTCATTTCATCTACGTTCAGCATAGATCAGTAAGTACTTCATAGATTTTTAAGGTAGAATAATATTCCATTGTATGATCACATCACATTTTGTTTTTCATCAGCTGACAGATACTCGGGGTTGTTCATACTTTTTAGCTATTATGAGTAATGCTTTGAACATTTTGGCACAAATTTTTGTATGAACATAAGCTAGTTCAGGGGTGGGGAGGGTTTGAGGAGGGTATATAGTTAGAATAGAATTGCTTGGTGATAGCATACCTACGTTTAATCTCTGGAAAAGTTGCTAGACAGTTTTGCAGAGAAGCTGCACCATCTTACGTTCCACCCAACAGAGCATGGGGAGCTTCAATTGCTTCTACATACTTTCATATACTTCTTACAGTCTTTTTTTTTTTTGCCAGGGGTGGGTTTGAATCCACCACCTCCTGTATATGGGGGCAGTGCCCTACTCCTTAAGCCATAGGCACTGCCCACAATCTGTCTTTTTTTAAAATTTTTACTAATTTTAGATTGTAGGGATACAAATGTTTCGATTACCATATATACTCGAGTATAAACCGAGTTTTTTTTTTTTTGTGCCAAGTTCGGGTTTTTCGGCACAAATTTTGTGCGAAAAAAACTTGTCTTATACTCGAGTATATACGGTACACGAATTTCTTTTGTGCTGTTTGAATCAAAGTTATTAAGTGTGCCCCTCAGATAATGTGCACGGATAGGTGTGAATATATTCCTGCCCCTTTACCCCCTCTCACCTGCTTGCTTTCTGTTAAATTTTACTACCAAATGTTCACAGGAATGTTGATGATTAGTTTCAGTGTAATAGTGATAAATGTGGTGTTTGTTTTTCCATGCTAGTGAAACTTCGCTTAGAAGAACAGTCTCCAGTTCCATTAGGTTAATATAAAAGGTATGAGCTCACCACTGAGAACCACTCCAGTGCATGTCAAGTGGTGTTTTGCTGTGTTGTTCATTTGCAATTTACTTACAGCTGATGGTATTGAACATTTTTTCATGTGCTTATTGGTAATTATTTTTGGAAAATGTCTATTCAGATCTTTTGCCCATACAGAAGTTGCCTGACTTATGATGGCTCCACTTAAGATGTTTTTACGATATTATCATGGCGCAAAATGACATGTATTTGGTAAAGCCTTTGACTTACAACAGGACTACGAATTCCAATGTAAGTTCAAAATATCATAAATCAAAAGTACATTTTAAACTCATGACCCAAATTTACATCTACATTTACATCTGTATTTAAATGCCTGTTTTTAAAATTGACTTGTCTTTTTGAGTTTTAAAAGTTCTGTGTATGTTCTACATGCAAGTCTCTTACCAGCTACATATTTCAAAAATATGGTCTCACCATGTTTTAAGTTTTCTTTTCAATTTTTTGACGATATCCTATGAAGAACAAACTTTGAATTTTGCTGAGTCTAATTTTTCCTTTTTATTTTGTGACATATCCAATAAGGCCGTGCCTACTCCAAAGTTATAAAATTTTATCCCTATTTTTTTTCTAAGAGTTTAATACTTTTAAATACATTTATGACACACTCTGAATTGTATGTGTATATGGTATAATGTAGAGCAGAGATATTCAACATATGCCCCACAGGCCATATGCCAATGAACTCAGTTTGAAGACTGTTTTGCTTATCTGTGGTATCAGATAGCAGGAAAAGTATGAAGGGATTTTTTTTTTTTTTTTTTTTTTACTCATTAGCTTTCTATAATGTTTGTGTATTTAACGTGTGGCCTGTGGCAACTTATTCTAATTTACATAAGGGGGGGGGAAGTTGGGCAACCCTAAAGAGGTACAACTTAATTCTTTTCCATGTGGATATTCAGTTGTCCTAACACCATTGTTGACAAGACTAATTCTATATCCACTGCTTTGTCTGGCATTCTTATTGATCCTATTTCATAGAGAAAGTTGAAGCATTAATTCTCACTGTCACGTCTCCTCAATGGTCTCTGCCATCCTCGTCCTGATCTCCTTTGATATGCTATAAATCAACATTGGTCTTCTGATCTATATTCCAGATGCCTTCTCACACCTTAAATTTTTCCTTTTTTCTTCTAAGGCATAACCATATAATATCTAAACTCGTTGACCTGAAGTTGAAGAGTCATTATCACTAACTTCACAACAATAAATGTCAAACTAAATTTGTAGGACAAACTAAGATATATGCCATTTTACTAAAGCTCCGACCACTTCTTTACTGCTTGGCAGCACTCAGATATGCTTCTTCCAGTCCCTTCCACCTTAAAATGTTCCGCCCCTGACATTACCCCCTTCGGCGTGACCACTACCAAAGCCCCTTTTCTTCACACAACCACATTTCTTGACAAAGCAGCCTGTAATTGTTTTCTGCACATCTTCACCTATCATTTATGTGTAAAGATATATATCTTTACTCTGCATCCTGCCACAGACACGTGTCTTGCAAATTCACCAATAACCTCCATGTTACTAAACTTAACAGGCATTTTTCAGCACTCAACTTACTTGAGCTCTAATAAGCATTCAGAATCGGCTCATCTTGATATGAGAAGAGCCCCAAGAACATGCTACTGGATATGTTATCATCCAGACCCTTCTGCATGGCCCACTGCAATGGCTCCAGCTACCAGCCGAGTTATTACCTCTCAGTTTTTACCCCCCACATCAGACCTGCCACTGAGCATCAGACTAACATATAATTAAAGATGCAGTGTCTTGACCTAAACATCTTAGACACTTCAAACACAGTATCTCCAACCCCTGCTCTTACTACTTACAATATCCTTGTCCTCGGCCAATATCCTTACCCAGTCAGTAGTGAATTCATTCATTATTTATTTTTTTGGCAGTTTTTGGCTGGGGCCAGGTTCGAACCTGCCACTCCTGGTATATGGGGCTGACACCCTACTCCTTGAGCCACAGGCGCTGCTCTCAGTCAGTCATTCTTAAACTTCATTTCCCATATCCAGTTAATGACTACATATATACAGTACTATTTCCTAAATAAGTCTCACATCTACTTTTTCCAGGCTCTGCTGCAGCTTCATTATTTTATCCTCCTCTTGGACCACATTATTTCCTAACAAGTTTCTCACCTCCAGACAGCTTCCTGCAATTAATCCACTCTCTGGAGTGTAACATTTTAAAAACTTTTTTAAATCATGACTTTTATTAAAATAACTTAATTCAAATTGTTGACAGGATAAAACATTTTGAATCCTGAACATGTTGTCAAAGGACAGGTTCAGTCTCAGCCCTGCCCCACTCCTCAGCTTCATGTTTTTAATCACCTCCCTCTCACTCCCCACAGTGTAGACACTTCTCCCTCATTTCTTTCTTTGAACAGGTACACTCCTCCCCTTCCAGCTTTAGATCTTGCTTAAATATTGCTTCCCTGGCCACATTCCAGCCCCATTTAGAAAGAACCCTCTTGCTATGGCCTGAATTTCTGTGTCCCCTAAAATTTGTGTGTTAAAACCTAACTGCCAATGTGAGCTGGTGTAGGCGGGGCCTTCAACAGAGACGGTCATGAGATCAGAGCACTTAGGAGTGGGATTTGTGCCCTTACAAAAGCAGCATCTGAGAGGCTCCTTGCCACTTCTGTCCTGTGAGGCCACAACGGGAAGGTGCCATCAGATCAGAAAGTGAACCCTCACCAGACACCGATGCCTTGATCTTGGACTTCCCAGTCTCTGGGATCATAAGAAATTTTTGTCATTCTAAGTTATTAAGTCTAAGGTTGTTTGCGATATCCAAAGGGACGAGGATGCCCCTACTCATCCTTAATTTTTAGCCTACAAAATAAAACTACATCCTCAAAAATCTAGCCCTGACTAGATCAATCCCATCTTACATGTTTTCAAAGCATCCTGAAATTCCCCTTCATAAAATTTTGAACTTTAACTCAATAATAAATTAAATAACATGTAGCTTACTATCTCTGCAATCAAACGTGTACTTATGAAAACTTGGGTGGTATTATTCCATTCTGAGATTAAAATAGTATCTAACCCAGTAAAAGGAACTCAAGAAATATTTTTCAGTTTGGCTTTTAAGCCCTATTTATAGAACAAAAGAAGAAAAAATAGGGTTAGAAAAACAGGATCAGAAAAAAATTCAAAACTGAAAAATTTTGGCAGATTATCTTGATCCTTAGAACTTGCACACATAATAACATATTTAAAGTTTCCTACTATATAAAGAAGAGTTCATAGTCCCTCTTTTTACTATTTAAATTCTCAGACAAACCCGATCTTGGCCTCTCTCCTCATTCTGCTCTTCCAAGAGTACAGGTGGTCCTTGGAAGGTTTACTTCGTAACACAACCTGGTTCTATTTTTACCTGAATCCCCCACCACTCACACACACTCACTTTCATCTGAAGTGATCAGAGCTGCAGTCCTTGATAAACTCAGTTTTGTTCTCCCTATTTTTGATCTTTCCTCTTGGTTAACCATGTGTCTTATCTGTCCACTGCTCTCTCAGGCACTCCACCAATTCATTCTAAAATCCAGTTTACGAAAATGAATAGGAACTCACAGATATGAGTAAGTAAACATAAAAAAGATGAGGTTTGAGTTTTATCAAGTTCGTATATTTTTCTTCTGGAAAAAAGCAGTCTAAATTAATTGCTAAGTAGGAAACTTGCATATTTACACTGTCTGGACAACAAAATCTTGATTTACTTACTTCATTTTCCGGCTTTAGATGGTAACCCACACTGTTTCAATCCAAAGTGCAGATAACACATTTCAGTGTTGCCTGACTGCTAAGCAGTTTTGTGGAGCTGTAAAACCAGTAATCTGTATAATGCATGACTTAGCGGTGACTGTAGGACAGAAGGAAGAACACTGGATTTAGAGTCAAAAGACTGGGATTTAATTAAAGCTCAACCATCAACCAGCTATCATCTGACCTTGAATTAGTTACTCAAACTTCCTGCATCTCTGCTGTCTTTGTCTATAGGATGGGGGCAGAAATACTACTTCAGGGGGTTGCTTTGAGGATTAGCACATATGCACTCTATTATTGTTAATGCAAACAATATTTTAAATTCTCCATTTATATGCCAGTAATGTATCTATTAATGAAGGATCTTAGGAGTCCTGACAGGCCCTCTTTATATTTCTTACCAGCACATACCCCATGTTTAAATTTTAATTTGGAAAAGCTTTTAGTGAAATAATGTATTAATGAACTGAGATCTAAATTTCAATGCATCTGTATAAATACTATTAATATTACGTCAAAGAGATAAAGTACTACTAAGTTATTTAATCTCAGGTTGGCAAACTTTCCATAAAGGACTAGATAGTAAGTAATTCAGGCTTTGGGGACTGTATGCTCTGTATTTGTCTCAACTACTCAATTCTCCTGTTATCATGCAAAAATAACTACAAAGAGTGCTTAAGCCAATGGCTGTGGCTATGTTTCAATAAAACCATGAATATGTGGACTTCAATTTCCTATAATTTTTATTTCACAAGATCTTGTTACTTTTTCAACTATTTAAAAATCTTAGCTTACAAGCCACACAAGCACAGGTGATTGTACAAACCTGATTTGGCCCACAGGTTCCCCCCTGGATACACAGTATCATTTACTGAATCATGTTTATATTTTACTCGTGCTGACCTTTGATAAAACATAAGATGTATCAGCACAACGTTCTTTGTTGAACTCATTGATGTTTTCCAAAGTCATTGAATAATGGCTAGCGTAAGGTAGACCTACAGTCCCCAATTCCCAGGCCATGGACTGGTACCACACAGAAGGAGCTGAGCAGCAGCCAAGCTAGTGAAGCCTCATCCGTATTAAGAGCCACTCCTCACCCCTCACATCACCACCAGAACTACGCCTTTTGTCAGAACAGACATGGTATCAGATTCTCATGGGAGCGTGAACACGGCTGCAAACTGTGTGTGTGAGGGATGGAGGTTGGGTTTTTCTTACGAGAACCTGATGCCTGTCGACCGGAGATGGCGTTGTAATGCACTTGAATCATTCTGAAACCATGTCCCCCATCCTAGTCTGTGGAAAAATTGTCTTTCATAAAACTGGTCCCTGGTGCCAAAAGGTTGAGGGCCAGACAAGAAATACATAAATGAAAGAACACAATATTCTCCTGCTCCCGAACCTTTTTAAGATAGGAATTTCTAGCACTACAAGCATTAAAGTGTTTTCACATGTCTTCACAGACATAGATGATCAAAGATTTCCAAAGGTGAATTCTTACTTAATGATTATTACTCCAGAGTAATGTGATAATTTAAATCATGGTGTGAAGAGATCCGTATGTCATTTATTTGCAGGGTGTGTGGGGAAGGGAAGGAAGAGAATGTGCAATCTTAGAAAATATATGAATATATATCCGTAATTATTTTTTAATATTTTTACATCCATTAAACAAAATATTCATAATTATTTTATAAATATACAGTATATACTGGCTTTATTTTGATACCTATAGTTTACATATATAATTTTATATAGACTTATATAAGTTGTTATATACATGTATGAATTCTTTTTAATCAGGGCAACTAAGTAGAAATGACACTAATTAATCACAAAGTTAAAACATTCACTTTAGAAAAACCAACACCATTAAAATCTGAAATTACCTGTATTTAACAGATTGACTGGCATACAGGAAAAAAAACAATAACATCAACTGTTTTCCGTGGGGCTATGGTGTTTTATTAAAAAAAAAAAAAAAAAGTAATTTTTGAAACAAATGAATCATTTATAATTTAGTGAAAACATTTTATTGTTTTCTGTAAGTTCTGTCTAACATATGCAATGCTAGAATCAATTTTTCTGCTGCATGCCATGTGAATTACATGTAATTCACAACATATTTATTGAATTTGTTTCACAATTGAATCTCTTGTCATTTCCTAAGTATTTAGTTGTGTTTGGAGTAGACCCTGTGTGATCATAAATGACAGCCTGTGAATCCTACCCCCAAATATGTACAACAACGTCATGCTGTAATGTCGACTTCATTCTAAGAACCGCCAGGCAAACATTCAAGAGCAAGTGAACAATGAGAAATTGTGGTAATGGGAGAACATGGTCTAGCATGTGTGGTGTGTGCAGGTGGGTTGGCTGGGGGGGGGGGGAGGTGACAGATAGGGAAGACATGCTTATTGACAGTGAAGACAATGACAGAGGTTTCACCACACGCAGGCAGGCTATGGACCTGCCTGTCTATCCACCTGTTCTATATGCTTCAGAAGGCCCAGCTCAAAACAAGCCTTAGCTAAATACAACTCACATGGCAGTTAATGTGGTTAAAAAAAAAAATACAACATAATTATCTTAGGACAATATCTAGTGTCCTATTGAATTTATATTTGTACTAAATTAACACAAGGTCCAAACCGATAGTAACAGAAGGCTTCACGATAACATTTATGTATAATAATTTCTCAGAAAAAAATCCTGAAATAAATTTTTGTAGTTAACCTTTAAACTTACACATGTAAGATGACCTGAAAACTCTTTGGAATGGACAGTTTATGTTATAGACCAATTGGTCATGTATAATCTTACAAAAATGTAAATAATTTCTGTATCTCAAGTAATCTTTTGATAAGCAAAGATGGAGTATAGCCCACTGTCAGAATTACAGCACATCTTCAATAATCTAAGTGCTAGAAAAAAATAAGTAGTTCTTAAGATCCTTATACAGTGGAGTTGCAGCTATGAGACTTTAGTACTAGCAAAAGTCATAATTTAGAAGCTGCAAGTTTATTGTTATAGCTAAATGCTTGAGGAGAATAATTTAATCCACTTTTCTACTCGAGTAATTAAAACAATTTTTATATTATATACAACAAAAGTCTTGCATTTGGCACTCCTTTCACATCACAACAGTGGGGTCACTTGGGGTCTTTTTGTGGTTGTTTTTACAGCTAGAAAGCTTAAATTCAGTTCTCATTTGTCCTTTGAACTAGAAAATGGCATTAACATGAAAGGGTTAAATAAAAAGGCCAATTAGTAAAAAGCTTTCAACATATTCGAATGTCATATCTAGTTCATTTTCCAGCAATGGTAACACCAAATTCAAATGAGTGACTGTGGTAAGAAAACCTGAGTAATATCAGGTACACCTAGGAAATGGCACCTTTACAATAGGTGACAGATTAAAGTTATGCTCGTTAATTTTTCCAGGGTTTACATCTGGAATCTCAGATCAACTGTCATCTGTTCCCTTGGATGCTGGTCTCCCTTTTGTGGCATCATTGGTAGGTGGTCTTCCAATCCCAAAAAGACCATGTTTGGGCCAACCATACAATCCAGAACCCTCCATGTTGTTTCTGTCACTTTTATCCATTGGTCCTTATTTTGGCCTGAGCAATCAATGTATTACACTGTTCTGTAAATACGTTATAAAACAAGTGTTTTTATTCAAATAATACATGAAAAATTATAACATTCAAATAATATATATCAAGAAAATTGAAAAGCCTGTCTCTCCCTGTGCACACACATGTGCTCCTCTTCCTACATTAAGGGGATGATGCTTTGAGGATTGTCAACTTCATACCTTGGCAATTACTCCATGCCAGTCTTTACAGCTCTATGGCATTCATTTTAAAGGCCTGTATGTATTATAATTTACTCAATTATGTCTTTACACAAGGACATTGAGTTTTTTTCCATTTCATAGTAAATATAACACATAAGAGACAATTCTGCAGTGACCATCCTGGGCTTATACATACCCCGGTAGTAAAGTGTAATCATTGCTCTGAGATAGATTCCTTGAGATAAAATCCTAGGTAAATGGGATATAAATGTTCAACTTGAAAACGGGGATATGTTTTCCTTCAAAAGTGTGGTACCTATACAGTCTCTGTTTCTATATTTTGGATTCTCATTCACAACAGAGTATTACTCTTTTTGATGATGGTCAATTATGTGGATTATATGAATGCTACAGTATTGTCCAACTGCATTTACTGAATATTAATGAGGCCAAGTACCTTTTCATAAATCACTGAAAGTTTTTTAAATTCTTGTTTGAACAGCCTATTCTTAACCTTTGTTCATTTTTCATTGAGTTCCTCTTGTTACACAGGTGATGAGTCTATGAGCATTGTATTTGTTAAAGATATCTTCTTCTAATTTTCATTTGTATTTTTTAAGTTATACTTTAGCATTGAAGGATTTTTAACTTTGTTTAGCCAAATCTGTCAATATTTGCATTATAGCTCTAGGGTTTTCATTTTTGCTAAGGAAGGTCTTCCTCAGGAAATAGTACTATAGCAGTATTTTCTACTGTTAGTTCTTGCTCCATAGATACAACCTTTCCACTCACGTATATACCACACTGTTTCTTTTATTATAGGTTAATGAACTTTGGGGGAATTTAGCAAAGAAAGACTGCTGCCATTGCACATTTTTTATTTTTATTTTTTTGGTTTACTGTCTTGACTTTCTAAAATATTTTCTTATCCATATGAAATATGTAATTAACTTATCATAATTAATAACAAATCCTGTTGGCTATCAATTGGTATTATAGCAAACACTTTTTCTATATGGTCAATATAATATCATCAGGCAGTCTTACACATGTGTGTATACATATTAATATATAAAATATCTGTAGAGAAGCTGGATTACAGAACTTGGAACACTTTACCAGATACCAATGACTTTCTCAGTGAGCCTGCGTGCTACCTTATCATTGCACAAATATAGATTGCACTCATTCTTACTTATAGACAACTCAAATGTACAAACCATAATACTAATATTTCAAACATATAATAGAAAGATAATTGAGTTAAACTCTTGCATCTTCTACATATTATATTTCCCAAAGACCACCTATAGAGGTACACAAATTCTAACATAAAAGTTGATTGAACATGAAATAAGAACAAGGTTTTTATTGGAAAATCCATTATTTAATTCAAATATTTAACAATGTTATGAATTCAACTGTTCAATAAAGATTCATAAACCACTTAGTTTGCATAGATAAACTCCCTAGGCTAAATCTCCAATAAGTATTCTGGAACACCTATTAACATTATTTGCCTTTTTCACTCTTTTATTTCAACATTGGTAGATACAATTTTCTTATAGATATTTTGTACTCACTATGAACATGGGTAGGTTATGAACAACTAAAATCCTGGCTAACAGCTTCAATGGTTGTATAGTGGATGCAGAGAAGGGGAAGATGCCTAAGACGGGTATGATGCCACCCAGCCTGCAGTATGAGCCACATAGGGCCACGGCTCGGCTAAGAGCTTCAGTGGTTGTATAGTGGATGCAGAGAACGGGATGATGTCTGGGATGGGTATGATGTCATTCAGGGTTTACTATGAGCCACACAGGGCCATGGTTCGTCAGGTCACAGCAAATTTCATCAGCCTGGAGGTCACCACTCTGAGATCTAGAAATAGCCCTGCTATCGTTTTAGATGTTATTGCTTATACAGCCTCAGTAGATATCTAATTTACATTATTCCCAGGTTCTTTGGAAGCACTTCATTTATTGTTATGGTGTAGACATACTTTTCTGTCCTCTTTCAAAATAGACTTAATTAAAAATAACTATTAAAAATAATTATTTCCAATGGTACAATTTTATGTTTTGCATATTTATTCTTATGATTATCGTACCACATGATACTGAGTCCAGACACCTAAGCATTCTAGTTACCCTCTTTTATTTGAACTTTAACAATTTAGTGCATCATCTCGACGTGGCTGCAGGGGAGGCCACAGTGGGGAAAATGGTAAATGGTAAATGGGAAAGTGGGAGAGGGGAAACCTGAAAAGTTACAGTGAGCTGGAGCCGCCAGAGGACCTGCAGATGCAGAAAAACCTTGAAAGCTACGACTGTTCCTTCCAGTAATGGGGGTAAAGTAGCAGGTGTAACACTGAGAAGCCATCAGCTGAAGCAGCAGCTGCAGAATCTCCACAAAGCCTACCAAGACCTCCAGGTTTGGATTGGCCACAGGTAGTCAGACGACAAAGAAAGCATCAGCTCTAGCCATCAACTTGGATCAAGGAAGCCTAAAGGAACTGCTCCAACTCTTTCTCCAGAAACGCTTTCAGTAGTAGCGGCCTTTAATGAAGATGAAGATGGCAAACCAGAGGAAATGCCTCCAGAAGCAAAGATGAGAGTGAAGAACACTGGCAGGCTGCACCAACATCAGCTGCCCCAACTCCTTCAATAAAGGAAAGCGTAGCTTTTCTGACAACCAGAAGTGACGCGAACGAAATATGAAATCTCATCTTGGAAATGTCCATGACCAAGACAATTAAATGATGCGCTTTGAAATTGAGGTGTAGGGTGGGTGTAAAGTTAAAAGGAATAGTTTCCTTTTTCAAAGAATAGTTTAAGATTCTCTTGGGAGCTGCTTTTTCTTTCCTTTTTTTTTTTCAAGATTAAGTGGTACACAAATGAGAGTTTGAAATTAGAGACCATTTAAGTTTTATATACAAATTTCAAGACACTTGCTAATTTTGTACTTATGGGTGATTAGTTTCCAGAGGCTACAGATGATAAATCAGAAATGGTACATTTTAAATAACATTTTATTAGAAACAACTATTAGCACATTGAGAGGAAAGCAAAAAGTTACTGTCTATTTAAAACTGCAAGGAGTTAGTCTCTTAACTCCCTCCTCATATAAACTGTGTGGCTCCCAGGAACAGCCTGATAGAGGGGGAGTATTGTACAGGGAGGGAGATATTATTGACTGCAAGTAAATTCAGATAAAATTAAAATACAGCTTTTTTTTTTCTTTATGGGCTTTATTTTGTTTCACGTCAACTAGGTATTGCATTTCTATCCGTGGATCTAGACACTTAGCTCATTTCAAAAAAAAAAATTTTTCATTTTACATTTTGATGCAAACTATTGAGTATTTGAAATAGCTCACTTCACCTTGGTGGATCTTGTCTCTCTTCGCTAGTCTTCAAAGTAAAACCATATCCTACTGAAGTAAATCAGTATTTTAAATGTGCTTCTTTTGGAATTTGCTTATAAGCTAACTCTTGTAAGCATTTCCACCAGAACTTGAGGTGAGTCATAAGAAAGCTGTTTCTTTTTAAAACACAAACCACCACCAAAAATTTAAATGTACATATTGCTTAAGTATTTGGCTGTTTTTATTTTTCAAAGGTAGAAACATCAAAAAACAATTAACATTGTATGAAGGAGGACAGTGAGAAGACATACTTTCTGTAACTCTGTCCAAGCATTTAAATCACTAACTTCTTCAACCCAATTTGAATTGAACTTAACTACAAGCTTTCTTATAAGTACAATGATATGGTTTAAGTAATACACAATTGACCAATGATGGCCCTCTAAAAAGACCTCTACTTTAGGTCCTGAAAATAGAAATGAAGAACATGCAGCTCCAAACTTATTTTATGGAATTTCTTATCACATTCCTTGCTAGATTCGTGTATTTGTAAGGTGTTTTGTTTTGTATTTTTGCTTTGTATATAAACTTTTAATGTGACAGTTACACATCTTCAAAAGCATAGTCAGAGACCAAAGAAACAGCATAATGATTCCCTTGCAAACTCTTATAAATGTTAAATTTGGAGGCAGCTTCAGTCTATTTTATTGGTGATAACTGCTCTCTGAGCTCTTTTAGTTGGTAATAACTCCAGAGAAGCATCCCCTGTATTCTTAACACTTCACTTGCTTTTAAGTTTAGAATAAGCCCCAAGTAAAAAAATGGAAATGTATATGGAACTATTCTTTCATGATTTAATTTTATCAAGACACGAATTCAACTTACTTTAATATAGGCAAAATATCTATTTTTTGTCCATTTTATTGTTTGTTAAAATATCATCGCTCTCCTACGTATCTTTTCTTGACCCAAATGAAATAACCTATGGTCAAGATGGGAGAGAAACGACTGAGATAAATGTCTTTACTAAAATACCAATAAATTTTTCAAACTAAAAATAAAATTAGTGCATCAAAAACAAGTCCCTAGCTAGTGCCTCTTTGAAGGAATGCACCTAGATGCCTTGTTGCTCCTAAATGATCCCCTTTTCTGGTCACAGAGTTTGACCTGGCTCAGACCATTTGTCTTAGGCGGGGGACTCAATTCATTAGTTCAAATTTATCCAAGTAGAAGATTCATTTCAGAAATTTGGAATTGAAAAACTAAAAGACTGAGATTAATGTCACTAATACGAATGAAAGATCTTATAAACCTAGGCCTCATAGACAAAGACGCATGTGGCTCAAGCTGGTGGGTATGATGAAACCAAAGGAATACAAAGAGTGGGTCTGTAGAGAAAAGAGAAGCAAAGAGATCCGAGGAAAGGAGGATTATCCGCCTCTGATGGCTGTAAGGTAAAGTTGCAAACTTTATTTGTGCCTTTTCATTTGGTCACAGATAAAAATGTTTTGTGGCTTCAATGAAACAAAGAAAAGAAAAAAAATTTTTTTTTGAGATAGAGTCTCACTATGTCACCCTCAGACTGATGTGATGTCACAGCTCACAGCAACCTCAAACTCTTGGGCTTAAGCAATTCTCTTGTCTGAGCCTTGAAGTAGCTGGGACTACAGGCGCCGGCCGGCCACAATGCCTGGTTTTTTTTTTTTTTTTTTTTTTTTGGTTGTAGTTGTCGTTTGGGGGGCCTGGGCTGGAATCGAACCTGCCAGCTCTAGTGTATGTGGCTGGCACTCTAGCCACAGAGCACAGGCACCGAGCCCCAAAATGTTTTATTTTTTTTGTCCAAGAAAAGCTACAAGATTCCCCTGTGCTCCATTGGTAAAGTACCTTGTGATTTGAATTCCTTTTTTTTTTTTTTTTTTATTATAGATAAAAATATGCACCATAGAGGTGGCCCAACCCATTACCCTCCCTCCACCCAAACCACCTCCCTCCCTTCCCCTTCCTTGGTCCTTTCCCCATAGTCTTGTGGTATAGTTGGGTTATAGCCTTCATGTGAAAGCTATAGTTTAGCTTCACATTAGGGTTGAGTACATTGGATGCTTTTTCTTCCATTCCTGGGATACTTTGCTAAGGAGAGTATGTTCCAGCTCCATCCATGTAAACATGAAAGAGGCAAAGTCTCCATCTTTCTTTAAGGCTGCATAGTATTCCATGGTATACATGTACCACAATTTGCTAGTCCATTCGTGGGTCGATGGGCACTTGGGC
>CAUYPK010055237.1:0-23709 GCA_963574355.1 Loris lydekkerianus
AAATAGCTGGGTGTTGTGGCAGGTGCCTGTAGTCCCAGCTACTTGGGAGGCTGAGGCAAGAGAATCACTTAAGCCCAAGAGTTTGAGGTTGCTGTGAGCTGTTATGCCACAGCACTCTACTGAGGGTGACATAGTGAGACTCTGTCTCAAAAAAAAAAGAAAGAAAAGAAAAAAGAAAGGGCAGCGCCTATGGCTCAGTGAGTAGGGCGCCAGCCCCATTTACCAAGGGTGGCAGGTTTGATCCCGGTCCTGGCTAAAACTTTAACAAAAAAATAGCCGGGCATTGTGATGGGTGCCTGTAGTCCCAGCTACTCAGAAGACTGAGGCAAGAGAATCACTTAAACCCAAGAGCTGGAGGTTGCTGTGAGCTGTGATGCCAGAGCACGCTACTGAGGGTGACAAAGTGAGACTCTGTCTCTAAAAAAAAAAAAAAAAATTATTTTCTCACAGTTCTGGAGGTTGGGAAGTCTACTATTGAGGCGCTGTCAAGTTCTGTGTTTGGGGAGGGTCTGCTCTCTGCTTCCAAGATGGAAGCACATGGTGGAAGGGGCCAAAGGCAACAAAGGCCTTGCTGGTTCCCGTAGCCTTTTTATAAGGGTAGGGCCCTCTTGACCTAATCATGTCCCCAAAGGTCCCACCTCTTAATACTATCACATTGGGTCTTAGCTTCTAACATATGAATTTTTGAGGAACACAAAAGTTCAAACCATAGCAATATACCTCCCTGGGACTGGCCCTCAGCCATCTTCCTTTACCTCCCTCCCCCCACAAAAAATCTGAGCTAAGATTTATTGTGTTCTATAAGGTATGTGTCCTGTGCTGTGTGCTCAGTATACAGAATCTCCTTCATTTCTCACAGCAACCCTGTAAGTGAGGTGGGGAGCTAGAACTTATAACCCCCATTTCACAGATCAGGAAACTGAGGCACAAAGAGGTCAAGTGACCGGCCTATGGTCATGTAGCTGGTCAATGAGAGACTGGTTCTGCTCTCTCTAGGGGCACGACTCTCACCTTGAACTTCTCTCAGTAGGAGGTGAAAGCCCTGGGCCTGCTGAGCTGCCTTTGGCTGGTGGTTCTCCCCCGGGGGTGGCAGCAAATTTGGTCTCTGAATAGGTCTCTGAAAAATGAAAAATGTCAGGAAACTGGAACAGGAAACTTGAAAACAAGGAAACTCATCATCCCACCCCTACCGGGGTCACAGCATCAAAGGTACGGGGGTGGGAGAGAGAGAAGGGGGTGCTAGGAGGAGAAGACAGGGTGGGGTGCAGGAAAGGCATGAGAGAGGCCTGGAGGGTTGTGTCCACTCCATGGGTCTGCAGCTCTGTAGCTCTCCAGGTCTTTAAGGTCAGAGTCATTGACCACACTGTATGTACAAGGTGACTTGGCTGCTACTGTATTTTATTTCCCTCCTCCCTCAACCCCTCAGGCCACCTAACTCTGCCTAGAGAACCAGAGAGCAGCAAGGATTTCTGCAGGTCTCTGCGGTGACTGCTTTAGAATCTCAAGGCTCTGGGGCATTTGCCACCACATTACTATTGAGCCTCCTATAAAGAAGGTCCCCACTTACTCTTGTGTTTCAGCAGGCTGACGCTAACCTTTGATGTCATGCATGTGACTGGCTGGGAATCTGGAGGCCTCAAACCATTCTCATAAAGTAAATGTGCAAGACCCCTGGTGAGGCCACCAACAGCACCCCCCCAAGGTTCTCAGCTCTAGCTTCTTCTTCCAAAATGCACACAGTGCTGTGACTGTTGCCTATGTGCTCTCTGGAGGGTGTTAACTCTCTGGGCCAGCCATTCCTTCCAGAGAAGGCACTATATCCCATTCACCCTGTCCCCACGGTAGCCAACACCACTCAGGCATGTAGCTGGTATCTCATGAATTGCTGATGGAGGGAGCAGTCCTGGGCCCAGTCTGGCAGTGCGTGAGCGCATCTCCAGCTTCCTGAAGGATGCCTGGGCTCCTGGATAGAGAGGAAGACCTGTCTGCTGGCCAGTCTGGTGCTGGCGCAGGAGGGAAGGTCATGACGACCTGTCTCCGCAGCAGCTTCCAGGCCTCGCCTTTGCTTGTTTTCTGGGAGCCTCAGTGTCTGCCCACAATGGCATGGCTCCTTCAGCTGCCTGGATTCTTGGAGTGGCCTGTGGGCTGCATGGCTTTTTGACGTGGTGATCATGACAGGGGTGGCTGGCTGCCCCCAGGCCGAAGAGCATTCCTCTTGGGTCTCCCTGAGCAAGGCTTGTGCAGCCATTCTGCTCCCAAAGTGGGGTTTCTGATGGGGGTGGTCACCCCAAATCTGGCTGTGCTTTGCGCTAGAGTGAATGAACACAACAGATTTTTATCCATTCCTTTCTCTTACATTCCATTTTGTTCCCCAAAGAGTTTGAGATGCCTACATGAAATATCACACGGGAGGGAACTTGGACGTCATTTGGCCTGACACCCCCTTCACTAGGCAGATGGAGATCGGAAGGGTTACAAAGGTCAAGTGATTTGCTCAGGGGCCCCCAGCAAATGCAAAGCTGAGCTGGGAGGAAACCGTATGAACCTGAGGCATGTGTTCTTTCTACTGTAGCACTTCCTGGCTCCCCTCGAGTGAGTTTTTCCAGGGTTATGTCTGCCCAGGAAGGTGAGGTATAGAGAATGGGGACTGCCTGGAACTGTCAGGCTGCCTCCTCTACCACACCCTGCTCCCTTGAGAGTGACACACACACAGACACTCATGCACATGAATGTATACACACACACACACACACACACACACACACACACACTGAGGGTGAGTGGGTCAAAATGTTTAAATGCAAAAAAATTTAGTTTATGTGAGCCAGGGTTCAGCAAACTGTGGCTGTTCTTGTACAGTGATCTGTTCTTGTACAACTCGCAAGCTAGGAATGACTTGTATATTTTTAAATCACTTAAAAAAAAAGAAGACTATGTGACCTTATGTGACCCTCAAAGCTGAAAATATTTACTATCTGACCTTTTGCAGAGAAAATTTGCCAATCCTGGGCCTGAATGATCCCTCTGCAGGTTTACCCAGTGGTGGTCGAGTCCTCCTAGGATATTGAAGATGCTCTCTTTAGAGGTAGATCTGGTCACCTTCACAGGGCTAAGACTCTGACGTTCAGAATCTGCGGTTTTCTTCCTTCATCCATCAGGTACCTATGGCTTTTCTGAGACATCTCGTGCTGTTGCTATCAATAAATTTTTTTATCCTCAGGATAAATCTCATGGGGGAACCCTTCGTTGGGAGACTTGCAAAGGTGAATTAGGCAGTCAGGGCAGGAGATGGGGTCATCTGTGGGGTGGGGGAGTTGCCAGAGGTACCTTGCAAATGACTTGGGCCAGGGCTGACCAGAGGTGGAGGCTGAGCACACACAGCTGCTGGGAGCGTGACAAGGAAAATGTCTTTCCCGTCAAAGAAAAACAGAAAAACACTGGTGATCTGAGTGCCTCCATTTCCTCCCTACCACGCAGGCTTCTCAACTAGTTCCTGTCTAGCCAGGTTGCTCATTTCTTTAAAGTTACTGAACCAGAATAACCACAAATCAAGCCGGAAGCACATGATAACCCGCTGAACTCTGCTCCGGCCGTGGCTGGGTGTCTCTGAGCTGCCCTGGTCTCTGCAGCTGTGAAATATCCAGCCAGCAGCTGCCGGCACTCCAGCCTCCGGCTAGTCAGTTCTACAGCCTGAGGCGGAAAGAGAAAAAAAAGAGTGACAGACACTTGGAACCACGGACATTTGAGACTGTGGTAGCTGTTCACAGTCAGTCATTAAAGATTTACAGACAAGACAGTTAGAGTTTAACCGTGAGATGACACCAGCAGCGTCTGATGTACAGTGGAGCTTTGAGCATGAGCGCAGGAGCGGGAGCAGAAAACGGTCTGTGCACTCCCTGCTTGGAGATGTTAAAAGTTCTGTTTCGTTGACTCTGGGCAGGGCTCTAGCCACGGTGCACTTCATGGGCTCATAAATATAACATTATTGGACAAAAAACCCCAGTTCTTCTCAGACTGATTAGGCCCAGATTGGTCAGCCCATAAATCAATGTTGAATAAGAACTATTAAGTTGTGAATCAAAGTGTCCCAGATCTCCAAACTGAAATGAAAAAGCAGGACTAAAATAGCTGGAGCTCTTCCAAGATCTTTCTCTTCATCCCCTTCTTCCTACCAGCTCTGGACCCTAGTGTGCTAATTTTAAAAGTCCTTTCTTTTTTGCTCCTTGGCCTGGCCGGGGACAGCTTTTCAGGATAAGAAATTTGGTCTAGAAATGAGGCTGAGGGAAAAGAGGCCGTCTGTTACATATCTAGTTGGGATTTATCTGAGGCCCTGTTATATCTCCCTGGCTGGGATCTCTACCTGTGACCTAGTGGTCGTGGCATTTGTTATCTGTGTCACGGAGACGGGAAGGGAATAATATATCCCATGTGTGGTAGGTATATATTGGGTGGTTAGGTCATGGTTAGAATGATTTTTAGATGTTTAGTCCAATTAATTTAACAGCACTGAGTCCCTGCATCCAAATATTACATATAATAATTGATGTGGGTCAGGCCTTCTGGCCATCCCTATTGGATTATGGTTACCCTCCTTGGAGCTGGCACCGAGGTGGTCTGCTGTAAATGCTGTCCATGCCCACTCAAAGGGCATTACCTCCAGTTCCTCTGGAGTCCCAAGGCAAATTTTGTTTTCTGAACCTCCCTTCTCCTCTCCCTCCCATATCTTTGAAAGCTCCATTTAGAGGGCAACCCATGCACACCCACCTGTCCCTCAGAAGGGCTCCTTATTAGGGACCTGTTCTCCTGGGCTGGGAGCTGTCACTTTTCCTGGGCCACCCCAAAGGTGGTCTGACATCTCCCCATCGATGAAGACATACATGTGACAGATGCCCTGGGCCGTTGGCCTCCTACCCTCTACCCCCTACTACAAGGGCTAGAAGGGAGCTCAGTCCCCTCCTCCCAGTTATACCTGCTCAGTCCCTTTGGGAAAACTGAGGCCCAAAGAAAGGCCCCAACATGCCTAAAGTGGGACTCAGGCTTCCTGCAACCCATGCCACTTCGTCTCAGGGCCTTAGCTCACTACATTCTTTTTCCTTTCCCATAGAGAAATAAGGTCTCTTTTAGATTCTCCCAAAGCTGGTTTTCAGCATGGTTTCTGTACGGTTGTCTGTTTCCTGTGGATACTTTCATTTTCTCCTGTATTTTTCCCTCTCCTTGCTATGACTTGTAAGACCATGAATACATACACCCAAGACCCCAGAGGAAAAATTCTTTCTTCCAGTTAGTGCCTCTAGGAGGAATGGGGCTACTGACAGTGGGATTTGACTAATAAGCTCCGTTTTGGTGTTTTACCACTAGTGGTCATAGAAACCTTGCAGGATGTGTCTAGGGAAATGGATTTCGTAGGGTTAGCTCAATTTGTACCACCCACTGTACAATAGCAGCACTGTGCAGAAAAGGTGGTTTTGAAACAGGTTCAGTTTTATGTTCCTGTAAGGTACCAAGTCAGGTGAAGGGCTCTTTCTGCAACTGAAGGATTTGTACTCTTCCTCCTAGACCTGCACCTTTAGTCATCCTGAATCTTCTACCTTTTAGAAAGTCTGACATTATCTCTCCACTCTGTACTTTCTAGAAGACATTCCACCTCTAAAATCAGCTGCAAGAAATAATGTGATCATCAACAGAGTAATAAGGCAACCCTCAGAATGAGAGAAGATATTTATAAGTCATATGTCTGGCAAGGGATTAATATTCAGAATGTATATAGAACTCCCCAAACTCAAATAGAAAAAAACAAATAACCCAATTCAAAAATGGGCAAAGGATTTAATAGGCATTTCTCCAAAGAAAATATATGAATGTCCAATAAACACACGGCAAGACGCTCAATATCACTAACCATTGGGGAAAAGCAAATGAAAACCACAGTGAGATGCCCCCCCCATCACACCCATTTATATAAAAAAACTCCAGAAAATAACAAGTGTTGGCAAGGACGGAGAGGTACTGGAACCTTTGTGCACTGCTGGTGGGCATGTAAAATGGTACAACCACGGTGGAAAGCAGTATGGTGTTTCCTCAAAAAATTAAAAATAGAATTACTGTTTTGCACTCTGGATCTATACTCAAAAAAATTGAAAGTAGTATTTCAAAGAGGTATTTGTACTCCCATGTACATAGCATGTTACCCACAACAGCTACAATGTGGAAGCAACCCAAGAGTCCACTGACAGATAAAAGCATAAGCAAAATGTAACACGTGCATGCATTAGAATATTACCTGACATATGCTATGATATGGATTAACCTTGAGGACATTATGCTAAGTGAAATAAGCCAAAATACTACATGATTCCACTTATATGAGGTAGTTAGAAATTCAAGATCACCAGGGTCTGGGAGCAACTGAGAGTTAATGTTTAATGGGAAAAACAGTTCTAAAGATCGATGGTGGTGATGTTTACACAACATTATAAATGTATTTAATACCATTGCAACTATATACTTGAAAATTGCTAAGATGGTAAATTTTAGGTTATATGGATTTTACCACAATGAAAAATGCTATGAAATTTTAATAATCTAAAGGAAATACTACTTTTAGGGTTCTATTTTCCCAAAATGAGGTGTCAGTGTTCTAAATATAAAACAGTTATACTCTCTTATAATTTTAAAAATGTAATCATGCTGCTTGGACATAACTCTTATCAGCAGACCTTTGAGTGAGTGTGAATGTGATGAACTCCATTTTCTAGAAAATGATTTTTAGTCACTTAATGCACCTCTTTACCCCTGGGTATGACCCTAATCCTTCACTCTTTCTGTACCCAAGCTTTTTACCAGGTAAATTTGTATTGGCCCCTGAGGCTGTCTCTAAGCCATGGCCAAGAAGATAAAGTAGAAATGATATGTCTCAGTTCAAAACTTAGACCTCAGGAGGCTGTGTGCATTTCCTCTCCCTCTCTTGTCATTGCCATGACAGCATACTCAAGCTGGAGGAGGAGATGCTGAGGATCACTGAGCCATCCCTGCTGCCCCAGCCATGGCTGGTCCAGAACAGTCAATCCCTACACACGTAAGCCCAGCGAAAGTTAGCAGAGCCACTTAGCTGACCCCCAGCTAACCTTAGGTGTTTGCTATTACATGTCCCCGAGGTTTTGTGATTGTAAGGCAACATCAATGTGGAGGTATATGGAGAATTGTTCTGTATATTTATCATTCTTTTTTTCCTAGTTCTGATAAATTGGTCACATACATCTTCTGGACACTGACAAGTGTCTACCCAATATCCCTTCTTACCTTTCTCCTTACCAGTAGAGCCATGTGCCCAGCTAAGAACCTACACTCCCCAGCTTCCCTTGCAGAAAGGGTTTGTCATGTGACATTTCTTCAGCCAATGAGAAGCAGGCGAAATATTAAGTGGAGCTCTTTGAAGGAGGGCGGACACTGCCTGTGCCCTTCTTCTCTTTAGCTAGTATGAGATCCCTTGCTAGAAGATGTGACCCGGAAGTGATATCACAAACTGAGAACAGTTGAGAAGAAAGAGCGAGCTTGGATCTCTGATGGCACAGCCGGGGGCTGCCTTCTTTATATACTTCTAGTCACCTGAAAAAGATAAGACTTCTCAACTAATGATGCTACTGTGTCTCTGGAGCATGTGGCAAGCTGTTTAGTTATCAAATAAACAGCTCTCAGATGTCTACTTCTTTCTGAAGCTCATTTGGACCATGTTTTACCAGAAATAAGGTGTTTCTGAGGTGGGTGTTGGTGGTTGTGACAGACACTGAAGATTTTTTCTTCTCAGGTTTTCCATAGAATGCTCATAGTAGTGGAGAGGCAGTTTCAAAGTTCAGAAAACAGAAAAAAAAATTAAACTGCTACCGTTTATTGAGCACTTATTATGTGCTTTAAAAAAGCACTCTGCATTCATTACCTCATGTCATCCCTACAGCAAAACTGTAAGGTAGCTTCCATCAGCAACCCCATTTGAAAGATGAGGAAACTGGGATTCCAAACAGTTAAGCAAACTGTTCAAAATTGTATAGCCGGTAAGCAACAAAGCTTTGATTCGAACCTAGGTTTGTCTGATTCTAAGTTCTTAATTATGCACTTTCATAAACATACAAATTCTTTGTCATTAGTGCTGGTGTAGCAAGAACAGTGGTACACACCAATTATTGCAGGGACTTCCCTAAATTTTCCACCCTTGCTTGCAATGATGTTGGGGCTGTATAATTGAGTGCTTCCAATGAAATGCAGGCAGAAGGGATGTACAATCACTAACAAGCATGACATTTACTAACATCTGGGTAAACTACCATCTCTCTCTTCCTTTGTTTCAGTGACCAGATACTCAGATGTTGTTATCTCAGAGTCTGGATCCCTAGATCACTGCATGGAGGAGAATTGCCATGTGAACAAGAAATGACTCTTGTGTTTACTAGAACAGAGTGTACCGTAACCTAACTTACATAGCAGAAATGATAAGAATTATTATATATGTTTATTTTATTTAATTGCTTATGCTACACAGAATGCTTTCTTGATCCTTGTAACAACTCTGAGAGATAAGCAGAGATTATGAACCCCACTTTATAGGAGAGGAAATCAAGGTTTAGAGAAGTGAAATGATTTGTTTAAGACCACACAGTTGGTAGGTGGTCAAACCAAGGTTATGATCTTGGTATTTTTCCCACACTCTGCAATTTTATAACTTCCTAGCTTGATTTTATAAAAGGAAGCAATAACCTCAGAGGGAATGAGGGTCCCACTATATGGTGTTCTGCAGATTAAATTAAACACCTTGAAGGACTAAAAGTCTAGGTAGCCAGACAGGTGTAATACATTCCAATGGTTCATATTCTTAAGTCAACAAGATACTGGCATCCTGTGGTGCTCAGACTCCTGGGTGGTCCTACTGGGGAGTGGGTCCTAAGCCTAGCTCTCCAGCAGACCCATGTGCAGATCTCCAACTTGAATTACAGGCTTCAAATTAAAGACAAAAGCGTGCATGCTCTGGGTGAAAATCCTCCTCTCCAGGAGAATCAGTGGTCCTGGTTTTTCTCCTTGTTCCCATGTAAAAGTAATTGTTTTAGTTTTTAGAGAATCCTTTTACACTGTAGAAAACATTACTCTTCATTATCTCATTTAATTTTCACAAAACCTGGTTACATGTCTTTTGGTGTTGAAGCTCAGAAAGGTTGATGTATAAGATAAATAACAGGATTCTTTCTCTGACAATATCTGCTATCTGTGGGGTATGTGCTGTGTCTATTATTTCATTCAATCCTACAGTAGTCCCGCAAGGACTCTGCAGCAAGGAATCTGAGGAACGAGAACTTAGAAAACTTCAAGGACACTCAGCTAGGAAGGCTCCTAGTGGGGGTCAGAAGGCCCTAGAGGAGTTCTCAACAAAGACAGAGGACAGACAGGGCCGAGAACAGACACACCATCCCATCTGGGCAGGTGCTACAAACATCCAAGGGTCCCTGTTCTCTTCTGGAAACTTTGCCAAAATCAATTTAAAACTTCTTTAAATCTATTACAGGTTTTGGCCTTGCCTCCTCTCAGGGAAGGGACCCACAATTCTACAAGATTCCTTTTAGAGAAGGTAGTTTGCATTTAGTTGACCTTCAGTAATTTCCTTCTACTAAGAAGGCTGGAATTTCCTTGTTTGGAGGTCTCCTTCGTAATTTTGTAAGCGTTGATCTCGTCCACGTTCAGTCTCTGCTGCTGACTAAAGTCTCCAAATCTTTTCTCTTTCTAGGTCAGGCTCCCAGGTTTCTTCTCCCATAGATATGATAAACTGTCAATAGCCTGAATGTGGCAGGGACCCAAGTAATATGTGGTTCTGGTTATTTGGCATCCTCCATTCCTTGGTATGGTTGAGCCCTCCACTAGCACCCTTCTCTAGAAGGCTCAGGTTATTGAGACAGGGGATCATCCTTAAACTGTGGGTTTCCCTGCAGGGCCTCCAGCTCCCAAACTCCAGGGCATCATTCACTCTGTGTTTGCATAGATGGCTTCTGGTAGCAGGGCAATAAGGCAGGACTGTGGCCCTGTTCTTAGACTGATTCCTTCCTTCATTCAGAAACATCTAGGAAGTGCTGGCTACATCTGAGAAATGATTCGCGTCTCTGGGAATGGATAAGTGAATAAGCCATGTCTGTCCTAGTTGATGGGGACATACCATCCACACGTGTACCACCCTGCATACCCAAGAGTCACTGATGACTTAGTCCTTGCCCACGGCCTTTGCATTGCAACCAGACACCAAGTATCACCAATTTTACCTTCTAAACATCCATCAATTCATCATACTCATCTCTCCTTCTGGATCCCTTGCCTACACTAGTTTACTCTGTATACCTCTTGTTGATTATTACAATTTCCCCACAGCTAGTCTGTCTGATCTCATCCTCTGTAATCATTCTCCCATGCTGCAGTATGAGTGATCTGCCCCAAACACGTGATCAGTTAAGTAGCTCACTGAGCCTTTCAAGTGGCTCCCTCTTACCCACTTAACATGGAGGGCAAAGTCCTTGGTGTCCTGGTTTCTACCTGCCTCTCTGGCCTTGCCCCTTAGTGAAAGCACCTGGACCACCAGACAGATCCTCAGCCCCCTTGGACTGGCTGCCCCAGTCCTCCTGGTGGGCAAGGGCTCTGGCTCTCTTTTCTGCACCTCTCTGCCCCAACTCACAGCCTGCTGCCTTTGTTCCCCAAGTTCCTGCAGTCTGGGGTCTGCCTCCCTCCCAACTCCTGCATCTAGATAACTCCTTTTCATTCTCTGAGGCTTATTTTAGGACCCAACATGTCTGAAAAGCCTTCGAGACCTCCCTGTTCTCTCTGTGGGAGGAGCCTTTCCTCCGTGGGCCCTTGGCACCCTTTGCACCTCCTTACCATTGCCCCCAAGTCCTGGAGTGAAAGTTGCTCCCACTGGACCCTGGACTCCATGAGACACACAGTAGGCCTCCAATACAATTGTTGAATGGAAAAACAAATAATTTCAGTACAGGGGAAAATAAGAGGTACTTCAGCTGGGGAGTTTAGAAGAGGTTGTAAAGTGACCCAGGGCTGTGGGTTTAAGGACGCAGCAGCAGTGTGCAGGGGAGAGGGCTGCCCTCATCATCCTCTTCATCAGAAGGATGTGTCCTTCCTTGAGTGTGGCAGCACCCAGCCCTCCATCCCCTACCCCCATCCTCTTCTCTGTGGTCACCTGATTTCTGTCTCTGTGGTGCTGGGCAGGAGCTGAGCTGTCTCAAAAGAAACATAGTCAATAGCCTTCGAGAAAAACTTATTGAGAATCCACCAGAGCACGAAGCCCTGTGGCAAGATGAGTCAGCCACAGGTTCAACCCTCAAGTGGTTTCACAGTCTAGCAAGGAAGCAAATGTATTTTTTTTTTTTTTTTTGCCTCTGACTTATGTTTGTCTATATCAATACCACATTCATGCAGGACTATAGGTTACGGGGGGACCAGATGGACCGCACACACAATCTTGTTTGTGTGGTACGAGACCCTGTCTTGTCCCTGTAGTCTACTCATTATCCCTGTGACTCCCCCGGGAGGGACAGTTGGCTCCCGGCTGACTCCTTTGCCACTGGTACAGCATCCAGGAGACAGGTCCCTCCTGGCCTTGGAGAGCAGAGCAGGAGCCACCAGGACTCCAGGGACACCACAGCTGCCCTCACCAGCCCCTCCTCTCTTGGCCTCTTCTTGGTCCCTGGAGAGGATCTTCCTTTTTCCTGGTGACTGATACTGGAACTAGGAAGGGTCAGAGATTATGCAATTCAGGAGGTAGAATGTATTCTTCAAACAAGCAGAATTTCAATCCCAGCTTTTCCAAGAGAGGTCAAGACCAAATGACCTTGCTTTTGAGATAAAGAACATCAGGAAGCTCCCACAGTCCCTTTGGTATTTTGCCATGAAGAGTATTAATGAAAAGTGGGCGCACGTTCCGGTCCATACTGTGGAATAGGACCAGCAATAAACAGGAATGAACTATTGCTACAGCAATATAAATGAATCTCAAAATAATTATGCTGGGGGAAAAGAAGCCAGAGAAGAAAGAATGCATCCTATATGACTTTATTCCCATGAAACCCTGGAAAATGCTAACTAATCTATAGTCACAGGAAGCAGAGACCTGGTTGCCCGGGGAGGAGGAGGGGAAGGAGCGAAGGATTAGGAAGGGCCATGAAGAAACTTACGGGGGCAATGGACACAGTTATTATCTTTTTTATGGCAATGGTTTCACGGATACATATATAGGTCAAAAATTATGAAATTGTATATTTTAAATACATGCAGTTTACTATATGTCAATCATGCCTTAATAAGCCTGGTTAAAAAATTTAAAAATGTATATACACTTTGACCCAAAAATTCCATTTTGAGTAACCGTCCCAGGGAAATAATTGAAGAAGGGCACCATTTATGTTCAAGATCATCAGCACATTACTTAGAATGGTGAAAAAAGGAAAATGACCTAGAAGTTCAATAAGAGGAGATAGATTAAAAAATTAATGCTTAAATAAATTCCAGATGATAGTGGAACATGAGATATGCTTTAAAAATAAGAAAACATTACTTACTATGGTAAAGAAAATGTTTATCATGTAGTATTTGGTGGAAAGCCTTTTTACAAAATAGTATGAACATTATGATATGTTATAAAATAAAGGTCTGTGTAGAAGAAAGACTGGAGGATTTATACAAAATATCCACAATAGTCATTTCTAGACAATGGGGGGGGGTCACAGGTAGATTCAATTATCTTCTTGGTGCTTTTATATATTATTTGAAGTCTCTACTTTTGAAATGAATCATTTTTAAAAGTAGAAGATTCTCTTTTTATTCTCCTCCTCTTCTTCCTCTTCCTCTTCTTCTTTTTCTTGGTCCCGCAGTCTCTGTGTTCTGTGCAGAGGCTTCAGGGGAAGGGATGGTCTGTCCTTCCTTTTATGATCTCTATACTCATTGCCAAGTAGGTGCTGCCCCTTGACTAGGCCAGAGCCCCACAAGCTTGAGGCTGCCCCAGCTCAGGCCTTTGGGTCCTGCCTGGGGCATGGGTGCTCCTTCTCTGCCAACTGCACTGGCAGCTTACACACAGGGCTGCTCAGGCTCTGTGTTGTCAGTGGCAATAACTGGATAAAGGATGCTCATGGCCAGCTCATGGTGGGCTGGGCCATTGGGGAAGGAGGGCAACCTTGGCCTTCCTCACTCCTTCTCACATTGGTTTCCCCTGCATACCTGCAGCTTTTGGAAGCACCGAGGAAGCAAAGCGTTAGCCAGTGCAGCCTGGCCCACGCCACACGTCTATTATCTTCCAGCAAAATCTGCAGCCCCAGGGTGGGGAGGCTGGGTGTAATTTGAGGTGTAGGTTGGCCTGACTTTCCCCAATCTCCTTCTTTATTATTCTGAATGTGTGTATTCGTGTAAAAGAATGTTCATTTTCTGTATCATTCACTTACATATAAAGCATTTATTAAATCCTGCTGAATGCTAAGCCCTGTGCTTAGGCCTGAGGAGAGATTTATTATAGTTTACATTCTGGAGGAGGAAGATGAAAAATCACTACAGTAATAAGCAAGTTATATGTATGATAGCGGTTCTTAAACTTTCTGGTCTCAGAAACTCTTTATATTCTTAAAAATTATTGAGGACCTCAAAGAGCTTTTGTATATCTGCTTCTGCATTCAATCTGTGCCAATAAATTGTATGGACTGAAGTATATGAAGAAAATCTGTTCTCATGCAGACGTGTTGTAAAAGGGAGGAGCATTTTGATAGGCTTTTCATTTAATTGTAGATATTCTTCTCTGATACCACATCAGAACTTAAAGGTCAGGTCCAATGTTGAATCTGAAACTATAACAACATCCTATTTTATTAAAACCTGTCAGTATATCTTGCACTTTGAATGTGTCTTTTACCTATGCTTCATGAAGCATTGTGAATGGATCATGTAGAAAGTTCAGGTCCTCCAAGTTATGCAGATCTTCCCAATGTTAATACATTTTATTATCCAATATCCCAAATCACATTTATTGATATCGTTACCAATCTCATCAGAAAAGCCTTAAAGTATAGGGAAATAGCAGACGCAGGTTTTCAAAATTTTTAATTTTTGCCGAAAAGCCTGCATTTTACACTATTTTTGGCAACAAATACCATGAATTATTTTCCAGAAAAATGTCTGCCAAACACCCAAGTCTGAATAACCACACCTTGTCTCTCAGTAGTTATCTTGCAAGTAAAAACGGGTTCTATGAAAAAAAATAGTTCAGCCTGCAACTCAGACAATAGCACAAGTACTTTTCCTTGAGATAAGCATTATACTTTGGTAGGTGGAAAAGGACTTTCTGCATATTTCTCAGAGTATTAAAAAGGTCAAGATTTAATAAAGTTAGTAATTTGTACAGTTTGCTTGGGGACTTCAGCAACCTCAAACCCTTAGGCTTGAGAGATCCTCTTGCCTCAGCCTCCCAAGTAGGTAGGACTAAAGTTTTTCTATTTTTAGTAGAGACGAAATCTCACTCCTGCTTAGGCCAGTCTCGAACTTTTGAGCTCAGGCAATCTACCTGCCTCAGCCTCCCAAAATGCTAGGTTTACAGGTGTGAGCCACTGTACCCAGCCTCCTCAGGGCCTTCTTAAGTGAAACTAGCACCTTTTAAAAATTATAAATGTGTGACAGTGGGGAATATTTTGTCTGCTAGTAGTTTAGTGCTGCAGACTTGATTCATGTGACGGTACCAAGAGTTCTACTCATCACTGCTTTTGTACCATCAGTGCAAATGTCAACACAGAGAAAAAGATATAAATAACATCTTAGTGTTACTATGAAAATATTTTTCGATGTGTCTCAGAGGCCTTTAGGGTTTGCACAGCACACTGTGAGAACTGCTGATGCAGGACATTTATGTGGTGATAAGTGTGGTGGAAGGATGTAGCAGGGACAGGTGCAGGGAGGGTGGGTTACAGTTCAAACTGGGTGGTCCAGGAAGGCTTCACTGAGAAGGTAAGTTTTGATAGGTTACAGTAAAAGAAGTGAGGGAGTGAGCTCTGAGGTATTTTGAGGAGAGCAATCAAAGAAGCAAGAATGGTGGGTGCAAAGGCTCTGGGGTAGGTGCATACTTGGTGCATTCAAGGAACAGTGAGGAAGCCAGGCTGGTGGAGAAGGACACATGGAGTCATAGAAAATGAGGTCCAAGTTGACAAGAGCCAGGCTGCATATAGGGCCATACGGGCCATGGTGAAGGACTTGGGCTTTAGTTTTGAGTTAGTTGCAGAACTCTTGAAGGGTTCTAAGTAGAGCAGTGACACAATTTGTTTCCATTGTAGAAGGGGATGAAGCTGAGTGGCACAGTGTGACCAGATTCTGTGTTTGTAAGGTTTGGATATTTATCCTTGAATAATCCCTGGCACGTAGTTGGTGTTTAAAAGAAGTATGTGGAATTAAAGAATGTCCTATATTCCAGTGCTTGTCCAGGAACAGATTTGTGTCGTCAGCTTTGGCTACAGGAACAAGAGCCTCAATATAATGGTTTGAAAGAGTATTTATTTCTTGCTTACATTACTTGAGGAGCTGTGTCTGCCACAGCTCTGGTGGAGCAAGGAGGGAAGAATTGATATTTGGGACCAATAATACAATCTAAAAGGGCCACTCTGAGGGTGAGTTGTTGCTATAGTCAGCTAATGACAGCCCTACCCAAATTAGCTCATTTGACTAAGTCTTTTGCTTATGGGGCCGGACAAAGGCCATCTTACAAGAAGCCTGCTGCCAGAATTGAGTCACTAGCTGTGTGCACAAAGAATAAATGCACAGTCCTTCTCCTGCAATTCATTCCAAAAGAAGGATCAAGAAACCTTGGCCTTTTCACCCCAGAGCACAGGGGTTGCTCAACCATGGCTAAATGTGTTATGTTCAAGGCCCAGGAATGGAGCCAGGGGCCTTAGGAGAAGGTCTTCATCATTGTAATAAGCCCTTCAACCATCAATGTCCAGTACCTCTTGGTGGGGAAGGGGACTTGTCAACCCATCCCAGAGGTCCCGTCTTAGGAGTCTTTGGATTTGGGGCCTGGGACTTCCCCACACCTTATGTACCTTAAAGAGAAGAGGCCTCTTAATAATGTCAAGTTAGAAAATGAGCACAGTTGCCGGCTCCTGGCTTCCCTGCCTTGCCTTTGTTCCCTCCAACTGGGAGGACTTGTGGGTTGGACCCTGGGGATGCTGCACTGCACCAGGCCATGTGCCGGCCTGAGAATGGTTGGAAATGTAAGTAAGGCAACTTAAAAACCTGCGCAACTTCCTTACTTTGAGGTTACATCCGGTAGCCTTGTCAATCTTCTCAGTTTTATAGCTGGCTTATTTGGATTTGACTCACCACTTGGCTAATATTAAAAGGAAGCTTCTCTCAGACAACTGAATATCAACCTTCCTCAACCTGGGCCCTTTAGTCTTGAACCTCAGCCTCTAAGTCTGAACATGACCTGCCTTTGAAAGCTGCTTCCTTAGAAATATAAATCTCTCAGCTATGAGCTACCACATGCTCCAGGTTCATCTTCATTGATGATTTTGTGGCACCAGAGTCCTTGCTTCTTAACCACGTCAGGTGATTGAAAATGGATCAGGGTCCCCTTGTCCATGGTGGAAGTTTCTTCTCTAAAGGCCTCATCAAGTTTGAGCAGCGTAGGGACACCCCCACTGAGGTGTTTGTGACTTAGAGTGATTTATGGTAGCAGTAGAACTTCTCACAAAAGACAAGTTAATACTCAGGTGCCTTTTCAGTGCCGTTTAGGGCCTCCTTTGAGTGAGAGACTTTGACCTGGGTCGGGATGTAAGCGGCAAGTCTTCTCCTCAGACCCCACGGGGTGGCCGCCTGCTGTCCTGAGTGCTCCAGAATTGGTCTCTGTTGTTGACTCGGTTTCTGTCTCTTTGTTTCTCGTTTTTGGCTTGTGTGAATTTATTGCTCCCTGATCAGAGGAACACCCCCAGAGCACTCTCGGTTTCAGGGAGACGGTGAGGATCTTGAGTGTTTTTGCACACCCTGGGTTTGAGCCAGGTTTGCCTTTTCCTCCCTGGAGGATCTCATCAACGGGTCCGAATGCTTTGCTTTCCCTTTGGTGACATTCTTACATTATTACTAAAGCTCCAGTGAAATCCTCAAGGTTTGTACTTAAAACCAACGAGACCCTCTTGCCCTCCTTCAGTAAAGAGAAAATAAGACTCCAGAGCTTATTCGTTTGGAACATTGCAGAAGTTAACAAAAACAAAGAAAAAAGCCTGCTAAGTTTTCAATATTTCTGCCCCTTCGCTGTCAGACAAGTCTTGTTGACTCTTAATTTAGCACCTAGTTCAAACCTGTGCCGTCTGGTGGCGTAGCCACTGGCTGCACATGGCTGTTCTCATTTGATTGAATTAAATACAATTTTCTGTAATAACTCAGTTCCTTAGGTAAAGTACTCAGTAGTTGTATGTAGAAAGAGTACATCACCCATTTCCATCACTGCAGAAAGTTCTAAATAGTTCTAATGAGTTACATTATAATTTCTTTTATCTGTAATTTTTTTTTTAGTTTCCCAACCCACGACAATAGAAATAGCAAATGAAGGACACAGGAAATGATGACAACAAAGGAACTGATATGGAGATGGAATGATTAAAAATCAAAATACTCATTTGTTTATTTAATCATTAAACAAGCATTTACCACACAGCTGCTGTGTCCAGGTACTTTGGCTAAAGGCACAGCCCTGTTCTCACATTGCAGTGAGTGACACACAGTACCCTGAGGAGATTCACTCCCAGGGCCATACCCTTGGTGTCTTCATTCTCCTCCCAAGGTATCATCCGTTAACAATCCAGTCAATAATCAGCATCTATCTTGAGTCCTCAAGAATAGCTAATTTGCTTTAAGAGGGCAACAGATACCTACATTTTAGAGAGGTTATGCTTCTGGTAGCACAAGGAGCTAGTTTGACTTACTTAATCACTTTTTTTTCTTTGTAAGTAAGAAAACTATCATCTTATATGTAAAGGGTTAAGAAAAAGTACCCTGTTTTTATAAGCTCCTTTTTTTCTGGTGCGTTGATAATGACCTTTATTTATTTTTATGCCAATATAATTTGCTTGCTGGTTCTGCCCCTTGCTACTGTTTGACTCTGGATAAGTCATTTGGACTTCTCTGTGCCTCAGTCAGAAGGTGAAAAAGACACAAAACTAATACAGCCGTAACGGTGGGGATACATTTTACCAATCAAATGCCTGGGAAGGCTTTCTGAAGCAAGCAAGGACCGGATGGGATTTAATGAATCCGTTCGATTCCTGTTTTCTCTCTCACTTTCTTTCCTGTCCCTCACCCCAAACATGCAATGAATTCTCTTCTCCCTTCGTAACTGGTGAAACAAAACAAAACAAAACAAAACTCCACAGAAGCCAAGCAATATTAAGCTTAAATATTTTCTTAGAGAAAGAATTCAGGGTGGCACCTGTGGCTCAAAGCAGTAGGGCGCTGGCCCCATATGCCAAAGGTGGTGGGTTCAAACCCAGCCTCAGCCAACATCTGCAAAACAAACAAACAACAACAAAAAAAAGAATTCAATTCTGATAGTAAAAAAAAATGTGCCAAAACAGGTGAAGAAATTAGTCTTTGCAGAAAGAACATGCTAGGGCTTGGAATACATTATTCTTCCAAGTGATGGTAGGAGTTCTGTGACGGAAACAGGTTACATAATTATATCTAAACTGTTTAAAAAAATGTAAGTCAGAATCAGGGCAGAAACCTCTAATTTGAAAATGACATCAAAGACAGAGTCCCGGATGGCTGGTGGAGGAGAGCCAATTGATGTAGAGGGCCAGACACAGTATTAGGGGACAGACAAATCTCAATCAAGTTCTAGCTCCAAGACTTACTAGTTGTGACAAACTGTTCAAGTGACTTTGACATCCCGTGTCTTAGTTTATTTATTTGCAAACTAGAAAGAGGGCTACCAAGCAGGACTGCTAGAGTGATCAATGAGACAATTTGGGTGGCACACTCGGCCTACATATGGGAGGTGCTTGTATTAGTTGAGGCAACACTAGCAGTTGTGACAGTTAAATGCCCTATTCCAGCGGTTTAATGTGATTAAGGTTTATTTCTTGCCCATGTAATAGACTAAATGGGGTCAAGCAGGAGGCTTTCCTTCATGCGTTGACTCAGGTATGTAGGCTTCTGTCTTGTGACTCCCTCCATCCATCTAAATGGGGACAGCAGGAGGTTTTCTCCTTGTTTTCACCTTGTGACTTTCCCACCCCTTGGAAAGTCAAAGTCCTTGGATTCTAGATGTCAAAAAAGAAAGAGAATGAAGAAGTCTTATCTGTTTCTCAAAAGCCCTGGCCTTAGAGATGAGACTCACCCAACTTCTTCACATTACATGGATGAGAACTCATTATGTGGCCTCCCCCGAGTACACAGAGATCTAGGAAATGCAGTCCCAGATTAGCAGCCACCTTTTAGCAATAACTCTACATTCTGATGGGTGCCAAATGCTTCTGACTAGCAGCCAACCATGTTGCCATAACATTTGATAAATGATAGCCGTACAATTGTACACAACACACAGCCAAGTGAGCAGTGACTGTGTTAGACAGCAAAACTAAGTATGCTGTGAAATGGTGAAGGATAAGGGGAAAAAGTCAAACCCCCAGGAAAAAGTTACTGAGTTATTAATTGGTCTATCAGTTTTAGTAGTAATTTGGATGATGATTTCTTTTTTGGGGGGAGTCATATTTGAAACTAAAGAATGTAATGCTTTTATTACTCCATCAAACAAATATTTATGATACTGATCATATTATAAGACACCGGGCTGGACATTGGGTGTGGGCTGGGGAGGGGGGTATGAAGATGAGTAAGACTTGGATCTTGCCTTCAAAGTGTTCAGATTCTGGTAGGGGAGGGAAGACTGCACATCCTCAAAGGACTACAGAGACAGGCATTTTGGGCAGTGCCTGGGAAGTAGATTCCTATGGGATTTCACAAAGGGTAGAATGCTTTCTGTCCAGCATGACTCAGCTGCAGGAGAACATTCTGGATGCTTAGGGTGTGAATCTTTCCTTGCCTATATGCCCCTGGACCCTCTCTACTTGCTCCACGACAACTTATAACTTTGTGTCTCACATCTCCTGTCTGCTCCATCTCTGCTCTCCACACCTTAGAGACCTCCTGTATTTACTCTGGGCCTTGGTTTGTCCTTCCTCCCTGGCAGGGCCTGGGTTTCCCAACTCCATTTCCTGCACTGGTGTCTTCTCTTGGCCACTCTCAAAAGCTCTGCCTCAGTGGGCTGTACTTCCTAGGTATGGCCTGGTGTCCAGATGTCACTCAATCTCCTTGGCTTTTATTTATCTTTGGGTTGGGGGAATGGACCACTTTGTGGATAAAATTGTATTTAATTTACGTAGTGAAGGATGCACAGAATTTTGGTAAGTAATGACAAGGCTTTCATCTGTGTAATGCTTGATTTAACAAAAAGGTCCTTCATCATTGCTGACTTGGTTTAATTGGAATCTTTTCAGTTCCATTTATGTTTTTGGAAAGGCATCTTATTTATTGCCTACAACACTGAGGCTAAAAAATATAGCGGATCCTGTGATATAAGCAGGGTAGGTGGTATCATGTCCATTTAATAGATGGGGGAGACTGAGTCTTGGTGAGGTCAAGTGACTTTCTTAGGGTTAATCAGCCAGCGAGTAGAATGGGCAGGATTTTTTTCCAGTTCTCTTTAGCCCTAGTTCAGTGCTCTTTTTCCATGCTGTGAAGTGCTTGCAGGGTTTCAAATGAAGAACTTAATTTTATCAACTTAAGTACCATTCAATAAGGTAAAATATCTTGCAGGAAGATTTACAATATAATAAGTCATTGTTAAAGACGGTAAAGCCTCCAGCAGTCAGAAGAATAAACCCTGCAGTCACTATTTGCTGCATGCTTCACAGTGTGTAGGCTAATTGTATATCTTGTCTACTCGGAAGCAAGTGGTAACACTGACAAAAGGTCCTCACCCCCTGCTTTGGTGATCCTTACCTGGTGAAAGTGTGCCTGGCTCAGGATAGCTGAAACTGACGTTTATCTCAGTTCTGCTATTACTCCTTGCTCTTCAGATTCTCAGGGTAGGGTGGTGAGAGGGTGGGGCCCTCCTTAGGAGGCAGCGGCAGCAGCAGCAGCTTTTCTGATGAGTAAATTGGGATTTAAAGAAAGGGAGGAATTTGAGAGCAGAGTGGTTTGATGGAGCAGGAGAAACTGGTTGCCCTGAGTACCAGGAGCATCCTTGGAGACAGCAGAACTGTGAAGCTAGCAGAGGGCATTGAGAAGTAGATGTGGGCCAGGCAGTGAGGAGCAAGGGCGAAAAGTGTGTGTTGGGTGTTTAGTGAGACAGTAACAAGGCCTTAAATAAAAGCAAAATGTTTGAAGGAACTAGCAGCAACACCGTTCAGCTGTGGGTAGGGGAAAGATTCAGAGACAAGGCACCACAAATGAAAAATGACCCTGTGTGCTACTACCCCAGGATCCTGAACCTGTGCTATGTGTAGAAATTAACTTTGCCTGTTTTGAAAAGATGCCGAATTTTCCTATTTGGGACCAAGCTGCACTCTTTTCACCCCTGGAGATCAGGACCAAGAGGCGTGAAAAGAATTTCAGTTCTAGCCATGAGCACTATTTTAAAAGGCTGCCTTTCTTAAATACCTCATATTTCGAAAGGTAACAGAATCCATACTTGAAAGTACAAAAATAAATGAGCAGGAAAACGGTTCAGCAGGAAGAAGCTGACATGTCTGGGGAGAGCAGAGGCAGCTTTCTAATTCTGAGCTCCCCAGGGCGGGGCCTGCCCGGCTCACCTGGGCCTCCCTCCCCAGCAAACGTCGGTAAGACAACCCCCGAGGAAGTGACTGATGCAGCAGGAAACTCACACTTGGCTGGGCTGAAGAAGGGGGAAATCGAACCAGGGCTCCTGTTTCAGAGCAGGCCTTGGGGGCGAAGTGTGAACCCTGAATGATGGGGCCCCGAGTTTCCTGGTTCTCTTCTCTCCCATTTGACCAGAGGGGTGCAGAGTCACCAGTAGTGTTGGCAGAAAAGGTGGCAAGGAAGGTGTTTGGTGGCATGTGCAGTAAGGATGAAATGAGAACACCCAGGCACAGAGCATTTATTTGCTGCTTTTCTTACATGTGCCAGGCAGCAGGGACACAGAGGCAAACGAAAGAGGCAAAAATCCTCCCCTGGGGGTGCTGACCTAGCATGGGGGGAGGTGGACCAGGAAGGAATAGAAAGGAGTAGCGTTAGCAGATTAGATGGTGGGATGAGATGGAGGAAAGGTGGCTGAAAGGGCTTAGGGAGTGCCTGACAGGGGCTAGGGTAGGCCCTTGGAGAAGATGACACTGAAAGCATAAAATAGAGCTGGATCCCACACCCAGGCGGCAGCAAGTGTACAGGCCCTGGGAGGGAGCCGCAAGGAGGCTGATGCAGCTGGAGCCGAGGGAGAGGGTGCAGGGTAGCAGGGGATGAGGTCAGAGAGGGGAAACCTCTGGGCCTTCCAGACCTACAAAACGATACCTGGGACGGAGCCTCGGAAGGTGAACAGAGCAGGGATGGGATCCGGTTAAGTTAAATGGGATCACGCTGCGTGTACTTAATGTTATCTGAAAATCTCTTAACAGACGGGCAAGAACATAGCACTTAATAAATGCTGCTATTATTTAGCTTATCAAACATGGTGTGGAGAAGGGATCCTGGGATGGCAAATGGCCTCCTGCAATGTGTGTGTTATGTTCGTGCCTTGCCAGCTTCTCACACATGGGTTCTGATAAAGTACGGGGATATCAGACAGTAAACATGCTCACAGATACCAGGCCTGAAACTAGATTAGCAAGGGTTCTGATTTTGTGATTAATTGCCTCATAGGTGGAAGAAGCCCTTATTGAGCATCCCTACGTGTCAGGTGCTGAAGCAGACATGGGTAATAAATACGGAAACAAACTAGACTGCTGGGGTTCTAGCTCCCACGAGTATTATTATTATTATTATTATTATTATTATTTTTTAAAATTTCTTTATTTTTTATTGTTGGGGATTCATTGAGGGTACAATAAACCAGGTTACACTGATTGCATTTTTTAGGTAAAGTCCCTCTTACAATCGTGTCTTGCGCCTAAAAGGTGTGGCACACACCAAAGCCCCACTCCCTTCCCTCCTTCCCTCTCTTTGCTCTTCCTTTCTGATTTCATTTCTTTCTTTCTTTTTTTTTTTTTTTTTAAGCAGGAACTCAACTTTATTGTGTCAAGCAGCTGCTTATATAGAGCGTGGGGAAAGGGCGGGGAAAGAAGGCAGGGGATGAGGTGCGTGACAGGGTTGGGCCAATGGCATGGTACCACGTTGGCTGTATCTAGGTAGAGGCAGTTTCAGGCCGGGCCTTGCTGAGTCATTGCTATGCGGAAGTAGCTTGCTGGATCTACTTCTAGTCAGGCTCGGGAAGTTGCACTAGGCCTCAGGCACATGGCAGGGCCCAAGAATTCCCTCTTTTGTTTTTTGTATGGTGGAAAGACATAGCCCCTGTCTTAGGTTGCCTGCTCTTGCAGTTTCAGTCTTACCCGTCATGGAGATACAAACATCAATGGTTTGGTCCCTGTCTTAGGTTGACTGAACGCAGAGTGATCTTACCCATCTTTGGGTACTATGAATGTA
>CAUYPK010055238.1:0-28526 GCA_963574355.1 Loris lydekkerianus
CCAGACAAACACCCTCCACCTCCCCGCGGCCCCGCGCACAGCCCGGCGGCCGGCGGCCGCGCCACCCGAATTAAATAAATAAAAAGGGAGAAACTTGAGCCTCAGAGATGAATATTTGTCAAGAGAGTTGACGTAAGTTTCATTTGCATAATGACTTTGTACTTCTGCATTAATAAAATTTGCATATGAAGCCATGTTAATTACTCCTGATCATGCTTTTTGCATTCATGCATAGTAATTTTCTCCGACTTGTGAGAATTAATGTCTTGGCATGGGGGGAGGGGGCGCAGGGACTGTCAGGTTCTCTTGCCAGTGTCCCTCACTCACACGCACTAGCTCCCTGTTTGTCTCCTGCCTCGATCTGTGACTCATTTCTGCATTATCAGTAAGAGTTCTCAGCTTAAAAAAAATGTATCAATTGAAAGGCACCGGTAAGGAGAAAAATATATATCCCCTGTACAGTTGTCTTCCAGACCACCTCTCTGTAGTTCTGAGCACCGAATCTGTAAACCTTCCATTTGGGAGGGAATGCCCCATGGGATTCAGTGGCGGGGAAGGCTCCCAGTTTCTCTCAAAACCGGGCTGAGGCTTTTCTGGGCATTTTTGTGTCTACGGGCTCCTTGGCGGTGGGCGTGTTTGCTGGGTTAGTGCGCATGCGTGACAGGAATGAGGCGGCCGCATCTGCGGGGGCCCTCCAGAAGGGAGATGAGTTACAGACCCCGTGGAATGCTTCAACCCAGGAAGGCATTAAAAATGATCTTACGCCCTGTTTTCAAGCATAAGAAACATTATTTAAGGACTTTGTTTTTAGACCTTTGGTGGTTTGTGTGTGTGTATGTAGACTTCAAAAGAAGGCGTTTTTAATGAGTGCTTTTCAGGGCTAGGTAGGGTACCTTCCTGAGTTGCGAGCACCTGGACAAGCTTTCTTCCCCAGGCTGCTATGCTGCCTTGGGACGGACCCGCAGGCAGTCGGAGAAACTCTACAGCTGAAAATAAATGAATGATAGTTCAAATACAAACATCATTTATTGTTTACTAACTGCCCGGCCCTGGTTACAGTTGGCTTGAGCCTTCCTTTGAAGGTGAGGGAACTGAGGCTCTGAGAAAAAAAGACTCACCTTAGGTCACAGGGCCATGAAATGGCACAGGGGGAATTGGAACCCAGGCCTTTTTATACCCAAGCTGTCGCCCTTTAGCTGCCACTGCTTCCTCTCTCTGCACAAGTCTGGGTCTGGAGTACTCTGGAAGGCATTCTGGATTTCCTGTCTGAACTTGCAAAGGCAAACACTCCTTCTTGAGGAAGGGTGGGGGCTGGGAGGAGATCTGGGACAGGTACTAGGCTTTGTTTTTAATGTCGAAATAGGATTCACATAATGTAAAACTTGCTATTTCAGAGTGTGCAGTCAGTGGTTTTGAGTATACCGATAATATTGTGAGGCCATTCCCCCTGTCTTTATTCCAAAACATTTTGATTACCCCTAAAAGAACTCCTGTACCCATTGGGCACTCCCTACTCCCCAATTTTCCCCACCCCTGGTAACCACTACCTTATGGCTCCATAGATGTGCTTATTTTGGACATTTTGTATCTACGGAATCAGATAATATGTGGCTTCTTTCATCCCTTTTGGCTTTTGTGATAGCTTCAGAAGATTTCTTGAGTTCTTCCTTTGGACAGAGCTCTGAGTTTGAACTGTCCCAAGGGGGCTACACCCTCCCCCACATAGTGGAGATGGCTCTGGGAGCACCTGAGAGGCCTGACACAGCTGAGGGTTTGAAGCCCTCCTCCCTACTGCTCCCCTCCCTGCCTCTGTTGAGCTTGTTTCTGGAGCAAGTGGGCTTTGGCAGGGCAGAATTCCTAATGAGGCCCTGTGGAAGCCTGTCCAGGGGTGGACCAGCTGCCCCACCCCCCAGCATCACCTGGTGTGTGATTTCACCATTACAGACTTTGGCCTAAGTTTCACCTGTGACTTTTCCAGAAGGGTGTGGCTGGATGGCTGTTTTCTACCCACTGTTTTTTGATCATTCTTCCCCCATAGAGACAGAGACAGCCCTCAGTACTTGGGACAACACTTTGCAGTCCTTGAGGTACATCTGTTGATTTCTCAGCCATGAGAAATGGTTCTGGCTGTGTGTGGCCTCACCTAAAGCCCAGGAGCTGGAGCCTGGATTTGCCTTTTGGATCCACCAATGGCTGGATTGAGCCCAAGGACCCACAGGCTTCCTCCATCCCACATGGCCCTTGCTATTGGGATCTTGGGGCGCCCTGCTTACTCCACCCCAGCTGCAGCCCTGCAGGGAAAGCAGCACACAGTGTGGCTTAGGAAACACAGTGGGGTGTGAGTCCCAGACCTCACCAAGCTTCAGTTTCCCCCTGTGGAATGGTGTCCCCTTGCTAAGTGAGTGGTTGTAGTGTACTCAGCACGAAGCTACCATCAAGATTGTGAATGAGCCAGAGTCCTCTGTAGTCCAAAGCAGGGAGCCCCTTAGGGTTTGAGACTGGTAGCAGACAGGTTCAAATGCACAGTTCTAGCATTGGTGGGGTGGGGGGAGTGGTTCAGGCTAGGGCAGTTTTCCTCAGAAGGCAACACTGACCTCAGGGGCAGACTTTCTTTGAGGAATCCCACTAAATCTGGGTGTGGCTTCTGATCAGCTTCTGTGGCTGAAACTGCTCCTGGTGTTCCTCAGCTCTTCAGGGGCTGTCTCCAGCTCAGAAACACCCTGGGCCCTCAGCTTCGCCTGGTATGAAGTCTTTCTTGGCTCAGAGGGGACCCAGCAGTGTTAACTTTGGCCTTTTGACAAGACGTTGTCAGTGTCCAAGCCCTAACTAGGGTCGCCTGATGTGCCCCATGCTTTGAGCCTAGATAACCCATGTTTTAGAGAAGCTGGGTGTTCAGAGGAAGAGCACTGGTGCTGAAGCCCAGCAGCTGGAGTTGTGCTGCTGGTATCTGTGGCTTTCCGCAGTCATCATTGCACCAGTTTCTTGGTCTGTGCAATAGGTATTCTAAGCCCCTGGCCCTGTGGGCATATTAGGAATCCCAATCAAATGGAGACTGACAGGCTCCTGCCCAGCAGTGGGCTTGTGGGGCCCTGTGGCTCTCTTGGGATGGAGGAATCTCACTGGGGCCCTGGAGTGGGTGGACCCCCATTGTGTAGACCTGCACTGAGGGAGGCATCAGTGGCCTTCCTGGGGGGGCTGGCGGGTCCCAGCTGCCTGTCCTCCTGTTGATGTTTCCTTTTTGTCTCTCTGGTGCTTCCCTGCTCAATTATTTACCCAGGGAATTTGGGCTTCTTCACTTGTGGTTTTGGCAAGGGCTTCACACAAATGTTTTGCCCTGGTGGTCTCTTAGCCATTTAAGATAAACGGCCAAATCAAATGCAGGCCTTGCCGGGGAGCTGAGGGGCTGGGTGGAGGTGAGGAGGCCCTGGCCTCGAATTGTTGCTGTCACATGGGGAGGCTTTTCAAGCCAGGACTGGGATGGTAAGAGGGGTTTGGGCGTGTGCCAGAGTTTTCTTGGGGTGGGGTAGGGCCATCAGAGCCTTCTGGAAGGTATTAAAGTTTGAGTGCTATGTGCTTGGTGCTGCAGGCTGGAGAGAGACCCCCAATGGTAGGCAGGAGGCTAACCAGTGCCTAGGCCTGTACAAATAGCCCATCCTGACGTAGCAACCAGCATGTAGCATCCTGATGGCTCTGAGTTTCCTTGCTCTTCAGGAAAGGGGGTGGTCTGGAGTTTTGGGAACAAACCCTCAAATGGAGCTTACTCCAGATTGCTCCAGAAGCCCCCACATGGGAGGTCCTTTCTGATAGTGGGGCCCTAACAGTTTCCTGGCACTAGGCTCCCAGAGGCAGGGTCCTAGTCCCCAGATAGCCCAGCCTGGCAGCTGTGGAAGTAGGGCCCTCCTCAGTGACTCCATCTGCTTCTCTGAGTTCTTTCCCTTGCCTCTGACCCATTTACGTTCCCTGTAGGGCCTGGCACCACCAGGGCTGCCCAACCTGGGAGGGTGGCCTGCAGCCCCCACCTCAGGCCCCACCCCGCTCCCTGGGCCCCTTGTGCAGTCCAGGGCCCGACTGACCAGTCTTTTCTATTGTTTTTTCTCCAGGGCCGTGCAGGCCTGCCCAGCTGCCAGCGGTGGCCCCCATAGCTGCCTCCTCCCACCCTCACTCATCCGTGATCACCTCACCTCTGCGTGCCCTGGGCGCTCTCCCGCCCTGCCTTCCCATGCCGTGCTGCAGCGCGCGCCCGGTCTCGGGTGACGGGACTCAGGGTGAGGGTCAGACGGAGGCTCCCTTTGGATGCCAGTGTCAGTTGTCAGGTAACAGACGGCGCGTTGGGGGGGGTGGGGCGGACTCCCGGGATGGCGGGGTGTGCCATGGAGGCACGGACAGTGCTGGGCCAAGGTGGGGACCCAGGGAGGAGGCGCACACCCTACCCAAGAGGCTTTTTGGGGTGCCAAGGGAAGTGGTAAAGGATGTTCACAAAACTGTGAACCTGTGCCTAGTCTCCATTGGTCCTCTCACTGTCACCCCAGCCATTCTGAGTCTCACTACCAGAACACATTCCCAGCTTCCCAGTTCCATCTCTTTGGACTGTTTAGTTAAAGCTTAATTGAATAATGCTTAACATCTGAGGTTTTCTTCTGCCCATGCCACTGCCATCCCCTCCCCCTTACCCCAGCCCCCCACCTCTCCCAGCGTAAGGCTAGGAGAAGATTCCTTGGTTGTCTGTGTACAACACCAGAGCCATCCAAAATGCTGAATTTCTCTTTGGGAGAATGTGTTGCCCATTTGAGGGGAAAAAAAAAAAAAAAAGTCGATCAATAGGAGCCTTTTAAAAAGCTGTGGCCACCAGAGGGAGGTATGCATCGTGTTGGGCTAGAGGAGGAGGGGTGGGGGCTGAGAACCTACTGTGCGTCTGGCTTTGAGTGGACCCCAGACTACGTTTCTGTGGCCTGACCGCCCCCCCACCCAACTTTCCTGGGAGGGTGGTGTGGCTGACTATGAGGCAGATGGGCAGAAGGGGCAGTGTGGCCATACACACCTGCCCCCCTCTCTCCAAACAAAACCCAACTCCTGCTCTGTCTGCGTCCTGGGAACTTTCAGGTAGAGGGCTTGCCTCCCAGCCTCTGGCAGGGTATGGTGTGACAGGCACTGTGGCCATACAAGCCAGGATGCTGACACAGCTGCACGTGGTAAGTGGCTGTGGCCTGGTTTCTGTGGCAAGCGCCAGGAAAGGAGAGGGTGGGTTCAGAACTGGGGTATGTTCAAATTGTTCCCGCTTTGTCACTAGACATGTTACAGGCTTTCTCTTGAGTTGTGAAAAGAAAAAAAACTATTTTTGTTGGGGCTGGTTTTGCTTTTAATTGATGCTGTCCCAAAGGACAGTCTGTGTTGAAGCCACAGGTCAGCAGAAGGCCACAGGCAGCCTCTGCTTTAAGGTTGAGAACTCCCTGGACCTTGTTCTGGTGGAGTGGTCTACAGCCTTTAGTATCTCCTCCCACCCATGGTAGGTGGTAGTATCATAGGATCTGGCTTCCAAGAGAAAATTCTGGTTTCTTACTAGGCTTGTGCCTTAAAAGCACAGAGAAGAACCCCAAATCACCTGGGAAGGAGTTGAAACCACTTGCAAAGTGGCCAACTCCCTGTTCTGGGCTGCACTGGGCCCTAGGCTGCTGGGGCTCTTGTCCTGGCTTCGTAGCTCTGTTCTGGGGGTCTGTAGGAGACCCTGCTTGCTGTGCAAGGGATGACTGTTCTATCTGGGCGGCTGCCCTGCTCTTGTGGCTTCCTGTAATTAGTGCTGCAGCCACTGCAGCCACTCGGGGGGCCACACTATCAAAGATCAGTCTGAGTGTTTATGACTGGACTGGGTCAAGTTCTGAGGCAGGGAAATATGATCTCCTTGCCAGAGGCTCACCCAGGACTTTGCTTAACCCTCTGTTGTCTCTGGCCCCGCTTAGAAGCTGCTAAAGTACACGAGATTCTGCCTGGGGCTTGAGCTCCTCCCTTGTGTGGCTGAGCCCTCCCATCATCTTCCCACTATGCTTAGCAGGACCTGTCCCTGTCACTATTTTGTGGATGGGGCAGTAAAGGCTCAGAGAGGATCAATGGCTGGGCCCAGGTTGCAGAGCTGGGATTTGTCCCTGGGAATGCCTCTCGCCAAGGCTGCCCATCTTTCCACTGAACCACATTGCCTCTGCCTATATCCACATATGAGGTTTCCATCTTTGGTTCTGGTGAATCGCCTTCAGCACGTTGGTACATACTCTCCCAGGTTCCTAATAAGGATCATGTGTTGAGGGCCTGTTATGTTTTCAATTGTAGTGGGCATTTTATGTGCCTTCTTGATCACAACAACCTAATGCTTTCCTCTCCCCACTTTACAAATGAGAGAATGAGACTCAGAGATATTGAAGTCTCACAGCTCACATCCCCTATTCATTCATTCATTCATTCATTCTATAGCTCAAAGCCATTTCTGGGCAACTTGATTGTAGACACTATACAAGCAAAGGATGATCAGGTGGGCAGGTCTTGCCCTCCTTCAGTGTGCAGCCTGAAGAGGGGAGGAGACAGATGGAGACTTACTGCCAGGGTGATTTGACAGGGCAGGAAGAGGGAGTGGTGGAGGTGGGATTCGATCCCAGGTTCCCATCCACCACCTGCTTGGTCTTTGATGTTGATTTATCTCCTGGCTTAGAGGCCTTCTTGGATTGTAGGATTTAGGAGCTTTGAGAGCTCAGAGCATGTGAGCAGCCTTGCTTGCAGTGCCTGAGGTGGGGTGTGAGGAGGGTGAGGGATGCAAGGGGCTGCGCTCCTTCCTAGGGCCAGCTCTTATATTTGACCGTCTGCCTCAGTGTCCAGTGTCATTCTGTTTCCTGGCTCCATCCTGGTTTGTCAGCCTGCACCAGCCTGTCCCACCATATTTTTAGATCAATTTCAATACCTGAAAAATCTTCTGTTCCAGTGGTTTTTGTCCTTTTGTGGTTTCTGTCCCTGGCACTGGGCTGTTTGCTTAAGTGTTTTTAGTGCCTGTTTAATTAGTAGTTGGAATAGAGTCATTAAATTCCCAGTACCCCATTAGGAAGGAGAAGTCCTCTATAAAGATGGAATGGGCCCACTGTCCCTACTTGGTTTTGGCCCTTTTCAGATCTGGATGCACTGAACCTATCGCTTCAAATTAATATGGAAAACCCCAGTGTAAATGTGTTTCACACAGGTTAATTGCATGCCCGTGAATGCATTTGCAGTTATTTATAGAGGGATGTGATTTTATAGGGGAGAATACTGCACAGGTATGTGTGTCTGTGTACATGCTGGGCTGGCTGCAGCCAATCAGTCCTACCTCACGGACTCTAGCCCCAGACCTCCTTCTGGTGGTCACAGTGGGGAGAAGGGATCTGAGGCCCCTGTTTTTTCTTAACTCTGCTGAAAGTATGTTGGGCTTTGAGTCTAGGCATTCCTGGGAACAGAAATTTCATCCCTGCGAAATTCCACATCAAGGCTTGGCCAAGTGTCTGTGGTGTCCAGAGTCTCAGGCTGTGGTCCTGGCTCTGACTCTGCCTGGCCAGCTGCCTTGATTAAGTCATTGCTCCTCTTCCAGCCTCAGTTTCCCTTTTGGTAAAAATTATATAGATGTATATTTGCATGTGTGTAATATCTGAAAATGAGGCTCCTCCTGTTCTCTGAAACAGATCAAGGTGGAGCTACTGGGTGAACTGAGCATGGGCTTAGCAGACTTTCCAGGGCAGGGAGTAGGCTATTCAGAGAACAGTTTGAAAATCACTGGGCTTTGGTCCCCCCATCTCCAGACCTTACCCTGTTGTGGTTGTAAAAATGTATCAGACTTCTGCAGGGGGTGGTGAGGGTGTTCTGCTTTCTACAGGAGTGTGGCCTCAGATAAGTGATTTCCCCTCTTTCTATTTCTCAATCCCCCTGTCTATAAGATGGAGGTAAAGACAATACTTGCTCTGAAGTGGTGTTCTGAGGACTGCATGAGGTCATATCGGCCAGGGGATGAGAACAATGCCTTGTCTGGAGCAAGCCCCATAGAAGTTGTGATTCATGCTCCAGCAGAATGGGGTTCACAACATCACATCATTATGTGTCCAGCACCCTGCAGGATCATACTTCAAGCGGGAACTCTGTTTCCATTCTTAAGAACATTTAGCCTCTTGGCTGGCTCAGATCATGTGCCACCACTGGGAAGTGGAAAAGGAGCTGAGACACCTCATTGCATATTTAAAAGCTGCAAATGGTCATCAGCTGGAGTGATTAATACGTGTGCTTGGTGAAGTTCAAGGTCTCACGCAAGAACACACAGGATCCCAGCTCAGGGAAGTGGAAGTGTTTGGATTTAATAGAGGGAGTCAGTTGCAGTCATTAGTATATGCTGAAATCACAGGGCAATCTTGTAAAGTTAAATTCAATTTACTTTTCTACTGAAATTGTGCTTGCTGTGTTATTTAACTAGTCTGGGGTTTCTTGGCATGGGTTAAAGGGACAATAAAGATAAAAGAATACCTGTAAGTAAATAGTAGGGCTTAACAGTAGAATCTATCCTTTTCTCTTCCTTCAATTATATCCCAGTGTTCATTTTGTGTTGGTTTTACAACCGGAGCTGTCCAATGGGACGCCGTGGATTAGACCACCCTAGCTGTGGAAGCTTGATGCAATTAATACAGTCTGTCTGGAAAGTGGCCTTATTTCTGGAAGTTTTATGTTAATGATATGGTCTGTGCTTTGCACATTTCATACCAGAACAAGAAGCAAGCTGTAGTTTCATTCTGGACTGGGTTTGATTAACATTGGCGGATCAATGGGAACCCGAGTGGCGATGTGGACAGAGATGGCAAGCTCACCAGGCCCCTGCTGATGTGCTGCCTCAATTCTGGTGCAGGGGGTCCCAGAGGTGCCCCAGGAGGGTTTCAGAGCCTCCATTAAGACTCTGGAGGGAGGGGTGAGTATGGGGATGAAGTCTAAAAGAACCGTGAGAGTGAGCGAGTGTGTGTGGACAGAACTCCACAGTGGGCAGGTTGGTGAACATGCTTATGGGAGTCCCTCTGTAAAGTAGTGTCTGTAAAGATCTTTCTGTGCTGACCAGGTCCATGGGCGTTGGTTCACCATAGAGAAGGGACTTTCAGGGGAGTTATTAAAAATTTAGAGAGTCACCTGTATGCCTTGTGATGTCTAAATTGCCCAAGGGGCTGGTGGCCCTGCATTCGCAGACCAGCATGTACAGACAGCATTGTTGGTGATTCCTGCAAGCAAGCACTATGGATTCTACCCTGTCATCTGCCTGTTTCTTGAGATCTCTCTGCTGCAGTGGCTGGCCTTAACTGCCTGCCTGTAGACTCCAGACGCCTCCTTCTGTGGCTGCAGGAAGTGCCAGGAGAAGCTAAGAAGAGCTACAAGGCCAGGGCCAGGGGAGCTGATTCTCTAGGGTAGTGGAGGTGGCCTAGGGTGGCAGGGCTTTAGTGGATGACAGAAAGGTAGAAAGTGACAGTTTCTCCAGCACCAAGGGGGGCCAGAGAAGGTGGGGAGTGTGGGCCAGCAGGAGGACTGCACTACTGGGCAGTCGGGGGTGGAGGCGGTGGGGAGGGGGTGACGCACCTACCAGCTTGCCTGTCCTCAGATAAAAGAGGCCCCAGCAACATCCCGGAGCAGAGACCGCTGCAGCCTCCTTGCCAGATTCAATTTCACTCTCTGAGCTGGTCCTTCAGACGTTCTGAAGGCAGAGCTAAATCAAAGAATTCTGTTCAAATCCGTACAAGATGTTGCTGTTTTTCTGCTCTGACAGGAGAGGCATTTGGAAGTACTGTTTCTTTCTTTCTTTCTTTTTCTTTCTTTCTTTCTTTCTTCCTTTTTTTATAGCTGTCTTAAAAAGGAGTTTGGCTGTTTAGCACAGCTGGTGCTCATTACATTATGCACTGGCAATAAAATAGCATGTGTAATTAATTTTTAATGCAGCGCTAGATGCAGCGCTTTCAAGCAGTTAGTGGATGTGAAGAACCGGCACTGGCCACAGACATCAGAGACCTCAGAGCAGGGCGGCCACGTTCTCCTTTAAAGGGAACCTGAAAGTGGCAGAGGAGGCTGGGTGCTGCCCTTCATGTGGAGCGGAGTCTAGAAATGGGTTCGGCGTGGATGACCCGAGGCTCACATTAATCTTTAACCATCCAAGACCAGGGGGCCCAAAAGATATCATTTCATCCAACTGACTCCTTCGTTATATAGATGGGGAAGAGTTGCCAGTGAGGGGATGATGACATAACCTGTAGGTGGCAGAGCTTACTCAGACCCAGGTCCTTTGGGCTCTGCCCAGCAGGCCATACTGCCCCTCTTGAGTTCCTATTGAAAACCAGAAAAGGAAATTCATTATCTAGTGGAATCCACTTAAAAATTGATTTCTGCATTACTCTTGAGGTTCAGTGTGGAACCTCAATTAGATCTGGCAGCAGATAGAGTTTTTACATTGAGGAACCCCACATTTGACTCCTTGGATCTTCGGCTTTGTCACCTGCAATTGGAACACTCCCTGAGTGTCCTGGGTTTGAAATGTTCTGTGGTCGTGCTTTGATCCCTGGCTGCCCCATGCCCCCTGGGCTCTGTAGCATGGGTGCGTGTTTGGAATTAAATATCATGATATGCACATTAGTATGAGAGCTGCAGGCATTTGGGGATGTTCCAGAGAGGGGACCATCCTTGGTCCTTGTTCTCAAAGTGAATGAGGGTAAAAATGTCACCCAGGGCTGCCACTTCCACTCTCTAAGCCTCAGTTTCCTCACCTGTGAAATGAGATACTGGAGATGCTTGCTCTTCATACCTCCACTGGGCAGCCGCTGGCGTGATGTGGTTAATCACAGTCAATCACTAGCACGTAGTGGAGGGAAAGGCTGGAAGGAGAAAGCACTTCTACGTGGTGGTCTAGGATACCCTATGCTCCAGTATTAGCTGCCTGTCTTTGAAAGTCACTCACTCACCTGGGAGAGCTTCTTGGTATGAATGAAAGGAGCGGAAGGGCTACTGCCATTCATGTGCTTAGGTCTTGTTGCAATTTTCTAAGGGGCCCACTATGTACCAGCATGGCATTTCATCCTCATAACACACCTAAGACACACCCCCCTTTGCTCATGACCATACTGGGGTTCAGAGAGGACAAACAACCCATACAAAGTCACACAGCACATAGGTAGCAGAACTGAGATTTGGACTTAGGCCTGGCCAGCCTCAAAGCTGTGCTTGGAACTTTCCATTCCAGCTTCCTGTTGGGCTGCAGTGGCTGCTTGGACATGGACGACAGATCTGGGGTTGCCAGATCAAACATAGGAAACCAGATCAAACTTAGACATGGCCCCTGGGAGGGTCCCCAAGATCTTCCTTCCTTCATTGGTCAAACTTATGCTAGACCTTAGGCTAGATTCAAGGGAGGGATCCAGAAATAAGTATGACAGAGGTCCTTGCCCTAGAGGAACCCATGGTGGAGGTACCCCATGAAAGACCCGTGGCACAGTGGATGTGAAATGCCCACTCCACATTGCCTTTCTTTATTTAAAAATAATAAATTAACCAATGGACTGAGCTTGTGGGAGTTGGGAAGGTGCTGGGAGATTGGCTGGGGTTTTACTGCTGGGAAAGCGAGGCCCAAAGTGTAGTCCACTGTGGGTCAGTGATAGGTATGGATGTGGGCATCTTCTAGGAAGGGTCTGCTGATTCAGGGAGCCTCCTCCAGTCCTGGCTGGACTTAGGGACACAGAGTGATGAACCTCAGACTACCAGAAGGAAGTTTTGATCCAGAAGAAGTGAGCGGGAGGATGGACAATATTTTCTCATCAAATAACTCCCAAACTGGGCTTTAGGGGTCTCACTAAAGGTCTCACTTTAGGAGTCGGGTCTTGGCCTCTAGCCCCCTTCCTGTCATTACCAGGTCGATTTCAAGGCCTATCTCTGTGTCTTCACCACCCAGATGGTACCTGGTCCCAATAGGTGCCCAGAAAATGCTGGGGGGATCGGGGGGCGAAGGATAGTGAAGACCCAGAAAAGGTGATGTCCACGCCTGTGAGAGAAAGGAGATGCAGAGAGTGCTATTAGTTGTGTCCTTTGCTGATAGTCCTCCTCGTTTGGGGGCACAGTGTCATAGAATCAGTTTCTTTTAGCTCTGGAGAAACCCATTTTCATTTTTCTTAAGAAACCTTGAGGTGTTCTTTGTTGCATTTTTGGTAGGGGGAACAAAGGGTACTTAACTTTTCAACCCCGTGGCAGTGTAGGGATGGAGGAGCTGCGTACTGCACATATTTCACAATCAAATCCAAATAGTTTAAACCATGAAATATAGTTTATACAAACATAATCAAGGCTGGCCAACTTAATTCAAAAGGCACTGGGAAGGAACCCTCGGTGGGCAGGGGTCCCTCTGTGTGGGGTTCACAGCACGGCACTACACCCTAGGCTCCATTGCAGGGGCCGTCCCAGCTCTGAGTTTAGGCTTCCCCTGAAGTTCCTCTCTTAGGAGCATAACCTCTTCCACAGTTCTCAGATGAGAGGTGACATGATTTGCTTAAAGTGCACATCTAGAGGACGGCACAGGAAGGATTTGAACGCAGGCCTCCTGAGTCGGCCCTTTGCAGACTGCTCCTCTCCATATTCAGCTCTCCAGCTGCCTCTTCCACTTGGCCTGCTACCTGGCAGGTGTGAGTTGGAACACTGAGGATTGAGCTCATGATTCATGGAGCTGCTGCAGGGCCAGCCAGGCCCTGGGTAATAAGAATGCATGTATTTGATCCTTCCTGAGGAGGGATCATAGGGCTCTGGACTCCTTTGAGGAGGTTAATGCAAAAACGGAGTCATCACCTGCAGAAATAGGGGCTGTTGAAATCTTTTCATAAAACAAGACATTTTTAATTATTGCCTTTTCTAACAAGAGGTGAGGATTGGCTGGCGGGGCTGGGGAGGAGGGTTTGTGAGCCTGCCGTTGGCATGGTCTTTAACCAGTTGTTTCTGATTCAAATTCTTTTGCTTTGAATTTCCTTGTGTTTTATTAACCAGCTCATGTATTCTTGATTTAGCTGTGAAAGGAACCATTGGTTGAGGGGCCATTATGTGCTTCAGCTACGTTGATTCTCAGAACGGCAGAAAGATATGATCAGAATGTTTTTCCTTTATTGTAGTAAAATAGACATAAGATTTACCATTTTAACCAGTTTGAAGTGTACAGTTCACTGTCATTAAGTATATTACCATTGTCGTGCAACCGTCACCACCATCCACCTCCAGAACTTTTCCATCATCCCAAATAGAACTAGGTCCCCATGGAGCACAAACTTCCCATTCTTCCCCTGTTCCCTAGTAGCCTCCATTCCACTTTGTGTCTCTTTGAATTTGATTATACCAGGTCCCTTATATGAATAGAATCACAGTGTTTTGTGCCTGGCTTATTTCACTTAGTGTCTTCAGGGTTCATCCATGCCATAGCACGTGTCAACATTTCCTTCCTTCTCAAGGCTGAATACTCTTCCACTGTATGTGTGGAACACGTTTTGTTTATCCATTCTTCTGCTGATGGATCTTAGACTTGCTTCCACCTTTTGACTGCTGAGAATAATACAGCCAAGAACAAGTGTACAAGTGTCTGTTGGAGCCCATATTGTCAGTTCTTTGGAGTATATACCCTGAAGTGGAATCGTTGGATCACAGTGTAGTTCTGTGTTTAATATTTTGAGGAATTGCTTAAGTATTTCCTGTAGTAGTAGCTTGGCCATTTTATATTCCCGCCAATGATGCATAAGGATGCTAATTTATCCACATATTTTCCTGACAGTGGAGTTTTCTTTTCTTTTCTTTTTGGACTGTTGGCACTTATACCTCAGATTCTTACGACTGGCCCAATTCATACAGTTAATAAACTTGACAGGGTGAATTTGAACCCAGCTTCACCAGATCTATGTGTGGCATCTGTAGCCACTGTCTTGGGCTAAGGTCTTAAATGTGTTTTATTTGAGGGTCTTGAACTCAAGTTCTCTTTTAAGTGCTTCCCCATGACAGCCTTGTCTCCCATGATGGCTGGTTTTTAACAGCCAGCTAAACAGTTAGCTACCTTGGAAGTTTGGAGAAGAAAATTCTACAAATGGGAAATTTTCACTGTCCTTTTTCCTGTGTCCTTAAGGCATTGATTTGAGTACAGTTTTGCAGAAAGAGCCCCATATTTAGAATCAGAACACCTAGAAACAAGGTAGAGCTCATGGGGTGTCCTGGGATGAGCCCCTACCCCTCTCTGAGCTTCTTAAGGTCTTTCTGCCTCATGGGAGCCACTGTGTTGGACTTGTTTGCTTGACTGATCTAGGAGGGCGTGGGTGGGGTCCTTTGTAGATTGGGGATATTTATCTGGAAGCTCTCCTGAGGATTGTTTTTGGCTGTGATTCTTCTCTGGTGCCCTGTGTTGGTGTCCCAGGGCTGCTGTAGCAAATGACAACAAACCAGTTGGCTTAAGGCAACAGAAAGTTGTTCTCTCATAGCTTGGGAGGCGACAAGTCCAAAATAAAGGTGTGGGCAGGGCTGTCATCCCATTGGAAGCTCCAGCAGAGAATCCTTCCTGCCTTTACCAGCTTCTGGTGGCTTCTGGTATTCCTTGGCTTGTGGCAGCATCACTCTAATCCTTGCCTCTGTGGTCACATGGCCTCTTTTCCTGGTCTGACGTCTCCTTGTGCCAGATAATTAAAATGTAAAAACATAATTAATTGTCATTGGATTTATCCAATTTATCTGGAGCATCATTCTGATAATCCAGAATGATCTCATCACATGATCCTTAATTACAGCTACAATGGTCTTTTTCTCAAATAAGATCACATTTACATGCCCAGGGATTTGGTTTTGTACATGTCATTTCAGGGGCCACCATTCGAACCTCTCTGCATGCCTCTTGCTGGATATTAGGCTCCTCCAATGCAGAAACCCCAATGTGGCCTCCTCTATGAACTCCTGAGGTCAAGGACAGGTTGAGGCACTTGTAGGGCATTCTCCAAGTGTCTCCTGTGTTGAATGAACCTGGATCTTGTTTCTGCCAAGATGGACACACATTCCTTTTCCTGAGGAACGTGGTGATCCTTGAATGCCTGGCACCTTTGGCCAGCCCTCAAACCTCTGTGGTTTGTGGATGGTTGTGTGGGCACATGTGGCCCCCCAAGCCTGTTCCCATGCCAAGTCAGAATGCAGTTATTAACAAGACAGGGGGAAGGTTTTTAAAAAGAATCTGAAATGATGATTATGAGAGAAAAATTAACAGAGCTGAATAGGAGCTAAAAATAGCTGGACACACACTTGTCTATAATCCTTTTTTTTTTTTTTTTTTTTAAAGAAAATATAATTATTTTTGTAAACTGGCTCTGAGAAGCCAGGAGTATTTTTAATCTGCATCTTCTAAGGCATTGCATATCTTTTCAGGAAGAGCAGCTCAGAGCCCACTGGAGTGTGATGTGCCCAAGTCAGAGCCCAACAGAGGCCTGCAGAGGGGTGCCAGGTGGTGGGGTCAGAGATGTAGGAGCTTAGCTCTTAGTTCCATTTTGCTGAGCAGGTATGTGATGAGAGGATAGTCCACGAGAGGCCTGACTGTGGCTCTCCTGAGTGTTGGTGACCTGAGATGTCCTGGCCACACCTGCTCAGGCAGCTTGGTAGTATCAAGAGAAGACAACGGCAGCTGGTTCAGTTTAGAGGCCAGGGGGTGGGGGGTACCCCCGGGTGAGGCGGACTGGACCGGGTCTGAGCAGACCTGCAAGAAATAACCAAGACTTGAGGGAAAACATTCCATGGCTTTTTCATTTGGAGCCAAACATTAACTCATGTAATTTTCTCCCTGGTTTTTCCCATTGCCTCTGCCAGGGTCCTTGGGCCTGGCACAGACCCTGTAATAAAAAAGTCCTATATGTGTATGTGTGTGTGTGTGTGTGTGTGTGTGTGTGTGTATGTGTTTATGTGTGTGTGTGTTTATACTTGTGTGTGTATGTATGTGTGTGCATGTCCACATGTACGTGGCGTTGAGGTGAACCACCAGCATCAGCATAGAACTTCCACCCTCTCCATACCTGATTCTGGGTGTTTATGATGGAAGCCTTCTGATTATTTTTCCTCCCTGAACTTTTTAATTCTTTCTGGGTTATGGTCTTTTGGCACTGAGACCTGCTGCGGCCACCTCTCTGGAGATGGATTCTCCTTCTCAATACCTTCTCGTGGAGACTGAACCCCTCCCCCATGCCCCAGAGGGAAGCTACAATTCAAGTCCTGGCACATGTAGCCAGTCCAGTGTGTGACCCACTCAGAGTGTGTGCAGACAGAACAGGGCATTGGAGCCGGGTTCAATCCCAGCTTCCATGTTCATGAGCTCTTTGAACTTGGGCGGGTGACCTGGCCTTTATGAGCACCAGTGTCCTCATCTGTGAAGTGGGAATAGTACTATTTCACTCCTGTTATCGATAATAATGGTGCACATCATATAAGTGTTCATCTTCAATAGCCCTCACCTCAATTCTGTGAGGAAGGCACTCTTATTGCCCCCATTTTGCAGATGAGGAAACTGAGGCAGTCTGAGTGCAGAATCTTAACTGCTTTATTCCACCTTAGGATCTTCTTGTTACATCTGCCTTCAGCAGCAGCTGGTCTATGAAAGGTGGTGAATAGTAACAGGTATTACTATTACATTTTTATTGTTGTTATAACTATAATTGTTATTATCACAATCATTATCATTGCCGTTTCCCCAGGTGGAGGTATTTTCCAGCATCCACGTGTCTTTCTCCTTTATCGCCACATCGTCCTTCTGGTTTCTGGGGGCCGTGTTGTATTCTTCCTTCTGCTGGAGCCCTTCCTCCCATCTCCTGACTTCTTCTCCCTTGCCTTTTCTCCTCTGTTTTGAGTTTGTGTATATTTAAGGTCTCAGATAGTCCCTTTCCTCTAATTGAGATAATGAACACAGTATTTCTAGAACCCCTGCTCTAAAAGTCAAGTGCAAAGTGATGGTTTTCATTTATTCTCTCTCCTTCTCTCTTTCTTCATATATATCTCTTTAAGAAGGGATTGGCTGAAAGCAAACAGCTAATAACCTATGAATTTATGGAGCCAGCATGAGTTGGCTTAATAAGCCTTTATACCTGGAATCAGTGTTCTGTCCCTTTAAGTTGAAACTCCAACGTGCCTTGGTATTTTACAGTGCCTGGTTTCATTTATGCTGGAGCCAGACTTACTATGTGAGAGCCGTCCGCATGCTGGAATTAGTCTTAAGCTTGCTTCTGTGGCGTTGCCAAATTCCATGTTTGTGTTTTATTTAGAATTCTTTTCACGGCCAGCCGATTCTGTGCCGGCACACATAGGCACTGTTGCGCCCCATGGAGAAAATAAGCAAGCTTGCGTTTTCTTTGGCAGAGGCCACGGCCACAATAGACTGCGGTCTCCGAAACATTTTTTAAAAGCTATTTTAACCCATAACAGATGCATAAAGTCGGCTCAGGCATGCCAGTTTTCTTAGTTTTAATTAAAAAATAATTACAGTCTAATGGGATGTTAGTGACACATTTGGATGAATGGTGGGTGACATTATCTGCAACTTATAAATTAATGTCTCTCTCTTGGCCGGAGCAGGGGTGGGGAAGAGTTGGGGAGGAGGAATTGGGATATTTGTTCTTAATTGCAGAGTGGAGGCTGGGGGTGGTAGGGGCTGTTCTGGGCACGGAGGGTTCCCATGGAGGCCTTGGTGAATGGTCAGCAGTGCTTAAAAGGGACATGCCGCTGTGCTGTCCAGGTGACAGTGCTGTTAGGAGGAGCAGTGGTATTCCATCCCTGCATGTTTGATGGGAGACTCACCTATGGAGTGGTACAGGTGTGTGTTGGGAGTACCCAGTGCTGCAGCCTGAAGGCAGCACTTACTTCTTGGTCCTGTGGTCCCACCCCTGGAGGCACATCAGCCTTGGGACTAGGGTCCCATGTTAATAAGAAGCTATTACTGGAAAGGTAAAGAGGCAAAAAATAGTGTCTTGCCAGGTCCTGATGCTTGCAAGAAGTCTGCATCCCAGATGCTTGTTTTGGGTTTGGTTTTTATGTAAAACTTGCTACTCATTGGAATCTAGAGTCAGGGCAGTGGTCTGGGAAGTCCCTGAGAGGCGAGGTCCCCATGGGACTTGGGCTAGGGGCTGGCAGGGGTGTGGACCAGGGCACGCTGACTATGCCAGGAGGGAAAGGGAGCTTCTGTGCTGTTCCATCCAGAGGTGGAGAATGCCATCTTCACTAATTAGGAAGAGTGGCGGCAGGTTGTTCTGACTCCTGAGCCCTATTTCCTTCTGCCTTCTGTGGGGCCTGAGGACCGGGCCTGGGGAGAGGGAGGAGTCAGCATCTTGAGGCTCAGCTCTGCTGAGAGGAAAAACACCCAGAGGGTGGGAATACGGAGTCATTCATCTCCAGCAGCAGACCAGAGCCTTCTGGGATGAGAAGAAAGGTGCCACCCCAGCTGTGCCCTTGCGCATGGTCATGCTGAGAAGCTCCTTGGGGTCCCCTGCCAGGGTGCTCTGTGCCTTGTGCCCCAGAAAGGGGATGAGACTTGCCCCAGATACCCCGATGAGCTAGGCACTTCTGGCTGATGTTGTAGTCCACATTTTCTCTTAGAAGCTTGTGCTGTGTCTAAGCCCATAGAGTATGCATCCTGTGGCTCATAGAGAAGTCTGGGAGACAAGGAACAGGCTAGGGGACCTTTATCTTTACTCTTGGGGTGATAATACATACTGTTGACTGTGGAGGAAAATGAGTGTTTCTTAGACAATGTTTCCCTGAGCCCAAATTCCTCAGAAGTGAAAATTAAGTTCTTCTATTAAAAACATGAGTCATACCAGCCCAGATGAGAGTCGTTTTGGCGTTCCTCGAATTTTTGGAAGGGAAACATTGCATTCATGTTAATCCTTTCAATTATACCTCCTGGTTGAATAATCCACCGGGCATTTTGTGTGGCCGCCCTCTGCCATCTGATCACAGCTGGGGCCGTGCACACAGCACCTGAGAGGGAGCACGCTTGGCGCCTGCATTTCCTTCCGTGTCAGCATGCCCAGGTTGGCCGAGCCTTTCTGTCCAGTGCTTTCGGGCTTTATTCCTTTCCAGGGCTCACTAGAATGCCTTTGCACAGTCTAATTGTGGCAAATGACTAATGTCCAGTTGAGAAGTTTCCGTGTCCATTTGGTCCCATGAATTCTGAGCAGATGGGAGTGGGTCCCTGCTTCTCACTTGGCTTTAGCACAGAATCTGGGGAGCCCTCTGCCCCAGTGGGTGTCCTGCTCTGGGAAGGGTGGGCCAGGCTGAGTTTTGTTCCCTCAGTGAACCTGGACTGTAGATTTGATGTTATTATATCCTCCTGGAACCTTCCAGAGACCAAGACAGAGACCAAGGCAGGGAGGGCTCCCAGTTCCTGGGGTCTAGGGGCAGACCAAGAGATTCCGTGTCTTCAGGCTGCTCATCCTGCTTTGGGGAGAAGGAGCCTGGCTGGCAGGTCTAGGGAATTGGAGAGCACGTGGAACTGGGACCACTGCCTGGATGTGCAGTCTCCAAGGGCTCTCACTGTGGGCCAGACAGGCAAGCTGAACTTTGGGCTCTAGATTCAGCTCCTGGGCATGAGGGGCGGAGAGGTGTCACCTCTGCCCTCCACTCCCGGTCCTTGCACTTCTGTGGTGACACCTGTCATGGGGCCCATGCCAATTACAGATGTATGTTCTTGTCTTTCTATCTGCCCTGGACTGTGGGCAGGCTGGGTCTTATTTATCCCCACACACCGGTGGTGGTCTGGCCTCTGGGAGGCTGTCCATGAGCACTTGTTAAGTCCAAGCAAATGAAGCTAACTGAGCAGAGTTAGCCAGAGACTTCAGGGCAGGTGTGGTTAAGAGCCTCAGTTTCCCACAGTGTTGGCTGCCTGTTAAGGCCTGGAGAAAATGCAGGTTTGCACATTTGAACAATATGGGGCTTGAACTCTGTAAGGTGCTGTTGTCAGACCAACCTGGAATTCCATCTCTCTGATTTTGGGTGTATCATTTGATTTTGGAAAATTTTTTAGGGGGGTGGGGTGATCCATTTTTCTTTTGCTTCCTTATTTAGCAAGTTACTCCATCTGGCCACTGCTCAGGTGAATCCTTGGTAGGAGGAGCCATCCCTTCGGTTGGTGGCATTTCTTGGAAAGACAGATGATAGATAGGATGAGAAGGAGTGGAAGTTATGACCAGGGTGAAGAAGCCTTTTGGGTTTGGAATCTGATGTAAAATGTGGTTTCTGAGTTTGGAACCAGCATTTCTCTGTGGAGTTGTGTGTGGGGGACGGCAGAGGTTCAAGTTCATTTACTTGTATTAAGTTGAAGTTTCCTCTTTTTTATGAATAAGAAGCCCATGCAGATGATGAGAAACACAGGCTGCAAAAGCACAGTTTGTTGACTCATTAAATTTTCCATAAAATAAACAAAGGTTTATAATGGAGGAAGTAGCAGCAGAGGACTCTGGAGGGCAAGAAAGAGTTTTGTGTGAAGTCTGAGTGGGAAATGGGCCAACAGGTCAGAGCCCTGTGTTTATGGTGAAACCTGGGAGGTAAGGACAATGGATGCCAATGGCCAGAAGGAAGAGAGAGAGAGTGTGTGTGTGTGCCCGTGCGCCTGCGTGCATGCTCAAGTGCATGCATATGTACGTAAATGCTCATGCACACATGTGGTTCTGCATACACATATGTGCATGGGTACACATGTATTCATGAGCATGTATGTATGTGAGTGTGTGCCTGTGTGTATCTCTGTGTGTGTGTGAATGGTGTCCCCCACCTTCCCCCCTGCTCTGTGGCAGCTGCTCTGTGAATCTTTGAGAAGGTGACAGAGAGATGAAGGCATACATAGGCATGGTACCCATGCACCAACTCTGCCCTGGGCCCCGGCTCTTGTGGACCCTGCCCTACTTGCCTGGTTGCTCACAGACTAGGATGGGCACCTGAGGCCTTGCCACCTGACTGGCTCATTCTGTGGCAGAGAGCCTGGCAGGAGAATCCTATAGGCCTGGGGCTCTCCCCTTCTTAACTCGGGGACTGTGATCCCTCACTTCAACCTTCCAGCCTTAGTTTCCTCACTTGCTGAATGGAGATGTCAGACTCAGTCCAGGGCCCCCACTGGGTAGGCCTCAGCAAGCTGAGCTGTTTTGCTCTTACTTTATGATTGCTTCTGTAGATAGAGCAGGTGTCTGTGTACAGGTAAGCAGAGGGGTGACAGTGACAGCTGGGTTCCCCCTTTGACATCCTCAGCTGGGTGGAGAGGCCCCAGTCTGGGAGTGTCTGGGTTTCCCTGTTAGACCAGAGAGAGCTGCCCTGTGGGACTGCAGTGCCTGCTTGGTTCTGATGTTGGAGACACCCTGTCCCCTAGTGTGAAGCCCTGCCATAGCCTCTCTACCTGGGCTACCAGGAGCCCCTGTCCCATGCCAGAATCTAGATTTCCTTGGTCTGTATGATTCTTTTTCTGTGAGTGGCCCTCTGCACCTGAGCAGGGAAGAGCCTCTCTGTCCATCTAAACCTCAGTCATGAGTTGCTTTCCTGGAAGCCTGTTCCAGACCCAGAACAAAGAGGCTGGAGCGATGAGGGGAGGCTAGCTGAGGAGAGAGATCTATTCTCAGTGACTTCTCCCTGGGGAAAACCTTCTCAGTAAACACTTCTGTAGTCAGAGTGGACTGGAAAACCTGTGGCCTCATGTTTACTGTTGGATGGTGAAGTCTCAGGATTTAGTAAAGTTCTAGGCAACTCTTCTTCCTCCCTTTCCTGATTTCAGTTTTTCTTTGGAACAGCTCTCCCAACTTATTTTCTACAGTCCTTGTTCTATCGGTTTTTGTTTGTTTCTCCTGGAAGGAATAGGATGCTGTTGCCCAGAGATTCATTAGGGTTAGGCTGGTGCTTTGGTATGTGTGCCTCAGTTGCTCCCTTCTGCACCAGGACAGACATTACTTGTCAATCCCAGCAATTCCTGGGCCTTGGCACTTCAAGTTGATGGGCAGGGCAGCCACTGCTAATCAATCACGTTGGCCTTAGAGTTGAAATTTTACTTCTGTCCTGGCATGACTTTCCTCTGAAGGAGCAGTAGAAGAGGGCACTTCCTTACACCATTTCCTCAAATTCCTAGGAACTTGGGGGTCCTTTCTAGTTATTGGATCATTGTGGGGATTTAGCCAGAGGCCTCAGCTTACGTGCTACAGCTGCAGGGATAACAGTTGCCCTCCTGAGTCCTGGTGTGTGCCAGGCTCAGTCTGGTGCTCTTGGACACACTGCATTTTCATGCTTTTGCAACCAGGGTGCAGAGAAGGTAAGGCTTTGGTTTGAAATCTCAGACTTGGAAAGACGCAGAGAAGACAGTCGGCTTAGCTGGTTCACCCCAGGATGTCCAGCTTTCATCCAAACTATGCTCTTTGGGGTTCTGCCCCAAGCCTCATCCTCCCAGTGTCTCTCTTAGCTACCTGGAGCCAGTGGCTCTGGCGCAGCTCAAGGCTGAGGTTCTTCCCATGGGCTGGGACCTGTGTCTTCTTTGGCACCTTGTTGAGATTCTTCTCGAGCATGCTTTTATTCCCTGGTTGTCCCAGGTGTCACCAGCAGCTCTGTTGTTGCTCACAGCTCTGGGCTGGGCCAGCACTCGCACTGACCTTGTTCCATCACATGGCCTCTATGGTCTCCACGGGATCCACCCCAGGGCCGTGCCCTGCTCTCTGCTTACCCAGGTGTTCCTTACTGATGTCAGTGGAGGCTGTCTGTTTTGGTAAACAAGAGGTGGAGTTTTGGGGTCCAGAAGGAATAGGAGCTGAGGGACAGGTTGTGAGAGCCCCTGGCCATAGGCTGAGTCTTTCTCCCTTTACCTCCTGAGTCCTGCCACAGCTCTCTGCAGTGGGAGAGCCACTCCTGCCTCACAGATGAGAAAACTGAGGGTCTGCAGGGTTGAGGCCCTCTTGTAGGTCCTCAGGGCTCTAAAGTGGCGGAAGAAGGTTGTCACCAGGTTCAGACTCCAGCCCTTCTGAGCACAGTGCTCCTTCCTGTGTAGCAAACCAGAACCTCATCTGCTGTGATTGTGCTGTGCCTCCTTGGGAGGGGGCCTGGGCTTCTCCTTCCTTTCCTCTCTCCCTTCTTTTGTGTTTTGAAGTGCTCATGTTCATGTTGGCCTTGATCTGGCTATAGCCTATGTGGCTGTTCTAGTATTCCCTCTCCAGCTCTGACTTTGGCTGAGGGCAGGGACTGTCTTATGACCTTTGAGCTTCTGATGTGGGCATAGTGCCTGGCCTGCTAACGAGGCCTGACAATGTCTGCTGGGTGGGTGAGTGGATAACCCCGAGTGATTGTTCCGGGGAGCACCACTTCACATGGACTTGACTGCAGTCTTGGGTCAGGAATGCATCAAATAAGGGCCAGGCTGCATTCTGGGAAGGGCCTCTGCCCTCAGCCTCCCTGGACAGGATGCAGGCAGCATTATTAACCAGAAACATAAAGTCCGAGGCCAAAAGGAACCTGAAAACCCCCTTTCCTCTTGTTAAATGCAACCCCGCGCTCGGTCTTGCTTCGGTTGGCTTCTCTGTCTGTAGCTAGAAGGAATGGCCCTTTTATTACTGGAGCACTTCAGGAGACCTCGAGAAAGTTAGGTGTAAATATTAGAGCCTGCCAGCAGCCAGTGGCAGCGACTGCCTAATAAACGCCAAGTAAATAACATGGTGATTAGCGAGGATTGCAGCCCCTGGGACGCTGGCCTCTGCGGAGGAAGGGTCCCTGTCCACACATGGGATCGAGGTTCGGTGAGTTTTGAGGGCCCCGTGGCTATGGCCTGGGCTGAGCATGACAGGCTTTCCTACTGGGAGAAGGGACGCCAGGCCTGAGTGAGCCCATCTCAAGTTCAAACTGTGCTGCTCAGAATGGCAAGGCACTGCATCTTTTGCCTCTTGTTTTAAAATATCTGAACCCTCAGGTACCCCCGTGGGGAAGTTGACTCTCACTGTGGCATTCATAGCCTCTGGGACCTTCCGAACTTATCTCCCAGCGCTGCCCCTACCACCGTTTGTAAAGTGCTTTGTCTGTGCTAGGTGCGTACTTCTGCAGTCTCAAGTCTTCCCGGTGATGCTGCCCTGTTGGCATGAGGAGGCTGACACTCAGGGGGTCTGTGTAACCCGCTTGAGGCCACAGCAGCCAGGGGCTCCTTTTCAGATGGAGCTGTGCTCTGCCGCAACCCGGCTGCTCAGGGCTGCTGTTGCTGTTGGATGGCTGAGCTCTGCTCCACTGGGCTCCTTGCCAGGCCTTGGTGCCTCTGCCCTTTGGCCTGGCCTGACTCTGCCCAGCAAGTCCCCAACTGCTCTTGGCAGCTATGGGACCTCCTGTTTACTCTCTGGGGGAAGCTCCCCAGGGCAGCACGTGTATACACCTTTGGCCCAGACGGTCATGTTATATCCTCCTTTGTGGAATGCAGGGCCCTCCAGGGTATGGATTGTGCCTTGTGTGTCTGTTTCAGGGTCCTATCACCAGGGCAGACCTTGGTGCTTAAGAGGGGTCGATGAAGGTCTGGGTGAATGGGAGGTGTTTTTAGAACCCTCTTTCCCACCAGAAGCAGGAAGGACACTGGAAATGACTGGAGTGAGTGCTGGAACTCCCAGCCTGATGTGGAGAGTCCTTGTCCCAAGGAAAGGAAGGAATGAGGGGCTCCTGGCCAGGTGAATTCTGAGAGGGACCTGCAAAGTCTCATTTAGCACAGTGCAGAGTGACCCCTGAGATAGAGTAGCCATTGAGTCTTCACGCTCTTTTCTCTTTCTTTGTTATTTATACTATAGCTGCTTTCATCATAAAAGGAACTTGAACTAAATCAGTAACAGAAGTATTTAAATGATGATGAAAGAAGGGGAAGCATTCTTTTCAGCACTCAGTCCAGTCAATTCCAGTTTCCTTCCTGCTTTCCATCAAGGGATGGGAAAGGTTGTTCCAGTAACCTTCATCGCAACATAGCATACATTTTACCTCTGAGCTTCCTGGCAGCCATGGCAAAAAGGGACACATTGTGAGTTCTGATTAATTTATGTAATAGAGATTAATAGTTTAGGATAGGAAGAGTTTTGATCAACTTCAAACCTGGGAAGCTCCATTCCCATGGACTTTTAGATAAAGCAGGCCCTTTACCTATGATAAAGGAAGAGAGAGTAAAATACTTTGAGCTCTGTGGACAAAATGGTCTCTGTTGCAACCATTATAGTCCACCTTTATGCTTGGGGATACATTCCAAGACCCCCAGAAGATGCAGATAGTACCATACCCTACATAGACTATGTTTTTTCCTACACGGTACACACATACCTATGATAAAGTTTAATTTATAAATTAGGCACAGTAAGAGATTAACAACAATAATGAATAATAAAATACAACATTTATCATAATGTCAGAATTATTACTCTTGTGTTTTGGAGCCATTATTAGGTAAAATAAGGAGCACTGAGATAGCACCACAGTTGCTCTGAGAGGGCCGCAGAGTGACTAATGCACAGGTGGTATCTACAGCGTGGTTGTGCCGGACAATGGATGATTCATGGCCTGTGTGGAATGGAGTGGGACTGCATGAGATTTCATCATACTACTCAGAATGGCATGCAGTTTAGAAGTGATGAATTGTTTATTTCTGGAATTTTTCATATAATGTTTTCAGACCATCGTTAACCTCTGTTAACTGAAACCCCAGAAAGTGAAACCATGGATAACAGGAAGCTACAATCCTCAACTCTGCCGTTGTAGTGCAACAGCAGCCGTGGACAGTTAAGGAACAAGTGTGGCTCTTGTTTCAATAAAGCCTGATTTATAAAAATAGGCAGCCAGCCCCTGGCCCATAGTTTATGGACCTGGGAACAAGAGTGATATCACACTGACAGATGACTATGATATTATCATACAAAAAATGCAGATTTTTTTCATGCTGACCCTGATAGCAGTTAGGACAAAACATGAAGTGGAGGGTCTGGCCATCTTGTTCTGAATCCCAGGACCTCCCTCTGCCTCTGTCCCTGGAGAGAAAGTTTGGTCAAGGGAGCCACTGACCTTGGCCTTGACAGATGAGCCTTACCAGCTTTATGACTCCTTGGACCTTGACTCTATAGTGGTTATGAACCAGACTGCTCCCAGGAACAGATATGTGTGTTGATATTTTCTTTTAATTGTTGGAGACAAAGGTGGGAATCATAGAATCTTTTGTGAATTCTTCTCATTACTACTTACTCTCAATTTGTTTATTTATGTATTCCTGACATTCCACAAAGGCTGGGGCAGGGTGGGAGGACAGCATCCAATGTACTGTCAAAGTTTGAGCTACTTTTTACTGCTATGAAAAAGGAAGTTCATCTCAGGCTGTCAACAGGTTCACAAAACACCCAAGGATACATAGGAGGTGCCAAAAGATTAGTTTTATTCTTTAATGTTAATGTAGCCAATGCCTGGTTATTGGCTGCATTTAACCAATAATTGTAGAAGTGGGAGAGGCAGCCTTTGGGGTCCCTGGAAGGGATGTGAGTGCTTCACAGGCCATTTGGCCTGGGCTGTCTTAGTAAAGGTTATCCTGGATGCTCATTTTTAGGGCTGGACTTTCTGGCCACATCACTATGAAGAAATGGCCTAGGATGGAAGCACCATTGCTGCCAATTCTAGAATTTTCTCTTAACTGCCTAGGAAGTCCTATCATTTTTTAAGGACTCTTTTATTTTAATTCCCCCTTCTCACCACTGTGAAAGAGTCTTATTTCCATTAAGTGATAATCATTTCATCTTCCCTTTGGAAGTAATTTGGAGGTGTGTCCTCTGAATGTCTGCCCACAGATGATCTGGGACCTGGTCCACCTTTTCTGTTCCAGATACCCCCTGTCAGTGAGCAGTAGGTCTGGGGGTTATAATGGTGTTGCCACACCAAGTGGGCTTAATTTAGACACCAAGTTACATAGCTGTGATTTGCTTTGCCCATGTGGCTGTACTGTGGGTAAGTTTATGAATTTCTTAGGGTTCTAACATTTTTGAACAAGGAATGCAGGTCACCCTTCATGATGACCTTCAGGCACCCAAGGATGGAACTAAGATGCTGGTGCTTGGTTTGACTGATACATCCCTTTCACCACTTGGGCTCAAGCCCCCACTCTGCCTGGGTATGGGGGAAAAGGAAAGTTACAGGTAAGGGAGAAGTTTCTAGACCCTTATTAGGCTTTAGGGCCCCAGTTGCCCAATACTGGCTCCAGCTCCTAAAAAGTACTCAGAAAGTACCTCTCAGATGAGCAGCTGGGGGTGCCCCTGGATGTTGGCAGGTTGTCAGCAGGAATAATGGAGGCGTTGTCTGTGAGTCCCCTGTGGGTATGTACTGCTGGGGTGAAGCGATGGGGCTGAGTGAGCAGAGTTCTAGGTCTCCTGTCTGCCCCCCTAGCTGTTGGGCCACTGCAGATGGGGAGAGCTCAGGTTTTCAGGAATAGGCTGGTGGGGGGTGTTGGGGGATCACAAATACCTTAACCTCTCTGCACCAACCCCAGGGAGAGAGAGATGCCTTTATTCCAGACTCCAGAATGGCCAGTCCACAGATTCACCAGGGCCTGCCAGGCAGCTCATGCCTGGTTTTATCTGCAGCAACCTTGCACAGTAACTGTCCCTCTGTGGTTGGCATACCCCCATTATCACCCCCAAGATAGCCTGTTCCATTACAAGACCAGGGTCCAACTGAGCATGGTCCCAGATCTCCTGCACTTTGGGGCTGGACAGAGCCTGGAAGGCTGAGTAGAGGCAGTGTCTGGAAAACCACCAAGAGGAAGGTTTTGCATTGCGAGAGCTAGGGAGGACAGTGGCACTTGGGTGTTGCTGATTTCCTAGTGATGCTTGTTGGCTCATAGGTGGGGGGTACTCACAGAGGCTAGGGGTGCTGCAATGAGATTAGGCCCCAAGAGGCAGAGGTGGCTGCTTCCTTCCGGGCCTCACAGCTTCTGATCCTATTTGAGTTAAAGGTTCTGCTGTGCTGGGTTGTAGTGGTGCTGCCAGTGTCTGGGCTGGGGAGGGTTCCCTTCCTAACTGCATCCTCCTCTGTCCCACGCAGAGCTTGGCACAGAAGACACACTTAGTAGGCCCATTTGTGCAATGGAAGAGCAAAGAATGAGTGAATGAATGAATGAACAAATGAGTGAGCTTCCTGTGGGCAGAGCCCTTCCCAGGATCCCCACATCCCCACCATCTAGTAGGTGCTTAGGAAATGCTTGTTCAGCCAGTGAACTTATTAGAGCTCTCTTTTCCTTTGCATTCCCACCAGCAGTGTAGAAGTGTTCCCTTTTCTCCACATCCACACTAACATCTCTACATTCCTTTTGGAAAGCTGTTTGGAGAACACTTAGAGATCTAAAAATAGATCTGCCATTCAATCCTATAATTCCTCTACTAGGCATATACCCAGAAGACCAAAAATCATATCATAACAAAGATATTTGTACCAGAATGTTTATTGCAGCCCAATTCATAATTGTTAAGTCATGGAAAAAG